>VUQJ01026733.1:16730-26907 GCA_015108635.1 Andinoacara biseriatus
CGGGAATCCAGCCCAGGGGGGCCCGACACTGCACTTGGATTTTGTTTAAAACAGACCCCTGCCACTCTGGGCACCACAAAGATGAACTGCATAGAGTGGCACCTTCATCAAAGTCAGTAGACATCCATTAATGACTTCTCTGCTGACAGAGATAGACCTTTAAATATATTTAATGCCAGACAGCTGTATATAATATATTCATGTATGCACTATAAAAGCTTGCTCTGTGTCATTTCAGAGAGAGTGGAAGTTCTATAGGTTGTAACTCTGGGATGTGAGCCTTTGTCAGCCCAGTGAACCAACTGACTCACTGGGACAAACTTATACAGTGGGCTAAGAGAGAGAAGGCGCGAGCTGGGCATGTTACACATTCATGAAATGATTGTACTGTACTGTAACAATAACACACATACACACGCATAGAGTTAGAGATTTGGAAAGCTTTTCCCTCCCACCTTGAGCAATTGCAAAATAATACTCTCAAGAAATACCTCACATGTTGGAAATATGATTACATCTACAAGGAGTTAGCCAAGGGGATTTGCACAATAAAATATAAAGTACTCACTGAGAAATGAGGAGAAAATATGAATGACAACATTAAAGCTGCACAAAGTTATTTGGACCCATAAGAACCCAAACTATCATCTTTACAGTTAAGAGTCATGGTGTTCTCTAATAATATCTGCACATGAATTTGCAGAAGCAGTTTTTTGTTACTGTAATTTTTCTGGTTTCCGTTTACAGTCACAGGAGTATTAGCCAAGAACTTTTGAGCAGACTTTGGTTGCCTGCTGTAATGCAAATGCAATCTCAAAACCATCAGCTACCATCTAACAAACGTCTAGGTTTTTATTAGCTGTCATAAATCTGCTGTGTCTGCTGTCATAGACAACGGCTGGTGCAGCTTATGTGCCGGCTGCACCCAAAGTCCCAAAATATTGTCCAATGTCCCCAGTGGCTTCCTCGTACAATAGCCAATGGGTTCCCAGATTGAGATTCAGCAAACAGTCTGCTTCTCACTGAGCGCAAGCAAAGCAAATTTTCGGTTCAGTTTCTCACCACCACTAATGTATGAATGTAAATTGTTTTGATGCCTGCTTTATTTATGTTTTCTTGTTCTGTATATGGCCGTATTCAATCACATAAATGTAGACACTGAACAAATGCAGGATCTTTTCTGGCTCAGAATGCACGATCCGTCCCTACACAGTAAAGGCAGTTTAAGTCTGTTACCTCGTCAATCAGAAATTATGCATCTATGTGTGGAGTAAAACCAAATTAACAAAGACTTGGAAATTTG
This sequence comes from Andinoacara biseriatus, assembly GCA_015108635.1. Classification (NCBI taxonomy): domain Eukaryota; kingdom Metazoa; phylum Chordata; class Actinopteri; order Cichliformes; family Cichlidae; genus Andinoacara; species Andinoacara biseriatus. The sequence continues at coordinate 18,034 of VUQJ01026733.1, forward strand.
CGTGTCTGTAAACATAATGTGTAATTTGCTTGTGTGACTTCATGTTGTTTGTGGACCTGATCACAGCAAAATTCAATAGGACAGTTGAGGGAAGACTGAATAATGAGGACGTGAAAATAAAAGTACAAAAAAGACCATGCACTGAACAAAAGTTCTGTATTTCTTCCACTTCCTATTATTAGTACTTATTAGAGATGAAGAGCCTGATCCTGCCTCCAGAGCACATCCTGAAGAGGGGTGACAGTGAGGCAGTAGCATATGCTTTCTTCCACCTGCAGCACTGGAAGAGGGCAGAAGGAGCCTTAAACCTTCTACACTGCACCTGGGAGGGCAGTATGTACCTTTCTGTTTTGTACCACTTTCTTAGATATAAATATTTTATGTTGTTGTTCGCTTTTTCATGTTTATAGCCTATTACCTGTCCTAACCTAAACTTGGGTTTAGAAAAAAATCAGCTTCGCTTTGGTTCTCTTGTCAATGGTTTTGAACCTTTGCGCACAGCCTTCCTTGTGAGGTGCCCTGTCTTTTTTAAAATTTATTCAATCATAGTGTCATAGATTAAGTATCCACAAATATTCATTACTATAAGTGGATAAGATCATTAGGCATCACAAGAAGAATGTTATTGCTGTTATACTTTATCTGCATGTCAGTATCTTACATCCATCTTAAATGATTTACTGAAAAATGTTCAGTATCTGCATTTTAAAAAGCCATACTTTGGCATAGTTTGTGATGTGTTATTCATCCTGATTTAATGTCCTGTTTTTTCCCCTTCGACTGTCTTCTACAGCCTTCCGAATAATTCCCTACCCACTGGAGAAGGGTCACCTCTTTTACCCCTACCCGGGATGCACAGAAACAGCAGATAGGGAACTACTGCCCTGTGAGTACAGTAGAATTAATCTACTTAAAACCGTTCCTCTTTAGAACATAATGTTTATCTGTCCTGCTTATGAGTCCATTTTTCTGTTTTTGTCTCATTTTACTCCAGCTTTCCATGAGGTGTCTGTATACCCAAAGAAAGAGCTTCCCTTCTTCATCCTCTTCACAGCAGGCCTTTGCTCTTTCACTGCCATGCTGGCCATGCTCACACATCAGTTCCCTGAACTAATGGGTGTCTTTGCCAAAGCAGTAAGTGCTATTTCTGCACACCTCAGTTTCGTCTCTAACATTTTTAGTTTGCATTGATATATTTCTATTTATTTGGATTGGAGTCACTTTAAAATTTTTTTTTTTTATATCATCACTTTGACTCAGATTTCAGGGTTATTGGCTGACCAGTTCCATATTTGACCATTGGGTCTTTTTTTCTCATTTTTAAATGGATGATGTTGGTAACCTGAAACTTTGAGTTCCTGTGGTAATTGCTGCCTTCTATCACTGTCAGTAACACTGGAGGCTCATGGGAGTCGAAGGCTTGTAAAGTTAGTGTTTACTATAACAAGTTATACTCTAATTCATCAGTGAGAACTGCTGAAAAATGCACGTTTAAGCCACAGCAAACATGCAGCCTTAAATATTAGAACTTATGGATGAACTTGCAGTGCTTCCTTTTGTGTTTATTTATTATAGAAGTGTTGTGTTATGTGTTTTAGCTAGTTTGGCAAGCTTTATTCTTTGGTTAATCTTTTGTTTATGGTCCGCCTGTTTATTAGGGCCTTTTAGACTCAAAGCATGCCTCCAAGAACATCTAGTCCTGTTCCTTTTGTTATGGGAAAGATTGGGTGTAGATTGGACTTTTACAGCCGGTCCGGCTAGTCTGGTTTGTGTAATGTTCAGATGTTCAGATAGTTCATGAAAACCATTGAGGGTGGAACACAGAGGTCCTTGCTGCCTTCTGAGGAAAAACAGATTTCTATGAGTCTGCTGTTCTTAAAAGCATAGAAACAAAGAAGTGTGTTTGTGGTGTCTGCCTTTATCTATGGATAGCAGACATGAAAACATATATGCATCATCTTTTGACTATATTTCCTTTATTAAACAGGATTCCTTGATTTGCACTCGTCTGGCCAGGATGATTCACCCACTTCACTAATTTGCTCATTTGAAGTGTATCAAACACACTTTAGACAAGAAATCATATTGTAATGTTTCAGGGGACGTCTTGCTATTACTAGCTAACACAAATGTGCCTTTTACACAATATACCATATATCCTAGATCTCAATTGCAGTTGATCTCAGCTGCACATCTCCCATTCCACCATATCTTAATGCTGTATTGGATTGGTATCTGCTGAATGTGGAGGCCAGCAGCGTGTCACGCTGCTAGAAGAAGATGGGTACCTTGTGGTCACAAAGGGGTTGTCATGGTCAGCTTGAACACCAGCCTGAGCTGGCTGAGGCTGAGGCCATTTACTGTGTTTCTTCCCCTTGTCCTCTCTCCCCAGCTTTCCTGTCTTCTCTCCACTGTTTTATAACAGTAAAATCTAAAAACCCTATATCTTTAAAAGAATAGTCTGTACACACCAAAACATGTCATAGGTGTCTTGGAGAGAAATACACTTTCTGTGTTTACCCTGTTACCTCGCTGTTTTTAAAAAGTAGTCTGGTTTTAATTTGATTTAAATAGGTGTATTTTTGTTTTTGTCATCTTTTCTAAATTTTACCCCAAAGTGTAAGGCAAAATGCAAAATACATATATATTTTTTTAAAAAGGCCTGATGTCCATTGTTCAATTACCTCCTGGCTAAAATATTTTATGAAGTAGAAACATTATTTTGAAATGGAAGAAACTTGACACACCTCTGACAGGAAATCAATTCTGCTTTTTCTCAATTTCAGTTCTTCAGCACACTCTTTGCACCCCTGGGGTTCTTCGCAGACAAGATGGAAAGCTTCATGCCGTCCAGTTTTTGGCACCAGCTGACTCGGATCTGACCCCATCTCACACAGACACAATGCACACACACACACACACACACACATATGCACACACACACACACACCAATACCACTCCAGACCCTTGAACAAAAAGTGTTTGCTCTCCTGTCTTCAGCATTACTGTCCACTTGCTGCGTTGTTACTGATTATGTTGGCTAAAGTTGTATCAACACAGTAATACCACTTCTAAGATGCTCTCCCACACTCTTCCAACAGGCAGAAGTTTTCCAAGAACACATTTGGTGAATACCATTTGCAACAATTTCACAGGGTCATTCACTTGTCATCATGTTAGCATGGTGAAATCCAACATTTTTCAATGCTTCACAAAGCCTTGGTCAGAGGAGCTCCTCTGTTTATTTGCAGTTTAAAAAAAGAGAGAGAACCACAAAAAAAACTAAATATGAAGGCTTTTAACAGGGTTCCCAGAGTCAGATTTGTTTTCACCTGTGTATAGAAGTCAAGAAAGAAATGTGTACAAAGGCTCTCCTGTCAATTAACAGACACAACTTACTGTATTGTCTTTATATAAAAAAAAATGCCATTTCAGTGTGCTACATTAACCCTCAGTACTCACACATACATCTAGCAGGGCAGATTTAAAAGTCTGAGACTTCCTAAAAACAGAGCGGTGATTTATGATCTCAGAGGGACTGCAGCGTATACATTGCTTCTGCAGTTCAACCCTTGTCGCTAAGGCTGGACATCTCAGCACTGCATCTCTAGGGCAACCAATGCAACATAAAAATGTAAATAGAATCATCATTGGTCAGAGTTAGGCCTCTTTGCCATCGTCCATGCACTACAGGCTCTATAAGTCAGCAGAGGCCCAACAAAAATCACAGAGGTGGCCGTCGTACTTAAAATCACACAGCACAGTCGACACAGCTGTAATAACTGTGATTAAAGTATTTCTGAATATGCTGTATTTGAACTGTTAATAAGTTCACCAAGGGGCATTAGCCCTCAAAAGATATCATTAAGCAGCGACAGCAAGTTTGGTCACTTTAACTACCTGCTGATATGCATTGGAGCATTTTGAGTGGGCAGAATTTACATTAACATGCATTAACTACAAGATTTAGATAAATGTCTGAATTGGTATGAATTTGCTAATAATTTCCTTTGTGAAAGGTTGGCTCTTTTTTTTTATCAAACATAATATGCTCTAATATTGGATCTATATGATCAAAAACCGATAAGTAACAACAGTTTGGGAATTTTTAATTCATAACAAAACCTCTAAATATAATATTTTTCCAAATCACAAGCTTAACATGAGTCATTCATTAACTCTCTTCCCAAAAAATGTAATGTATAAACAGGTTTTAACATGTCATTGGCTACAGCTGTCTGCAGGTAATTGCTTCTGATATCCTGACATAACAGTCACAACTCTCCACCTTACATGAAAGAAAATGTAAAAAGTGCCTATTACAGGTATGTACTAATTAAATGTCTCTTTGGTATTTACTGTACCTGCAGTATCAACAGATTGAATTTGACCAAAAAAAACTGCCTAAAGGGAAATTTTTTTTACAGAAATATCGATTTATGAGGTGCTAAGAACTGGGAAATAGAGAATCAGTTTAAAAATGAGAACTTTGCTTGTGAAAATACAAAAAAGGACAAGCTGGTTATAATCCAAGGGAGCATACTACATGTGCCCTACTCCAAATTATGATTACTAAGATTGTATTCTGTATTTTACTCTGATCTGAAGTATTTGTCTGTTTAAATTTGTGACTGACAAAGTATCTGTGGCATGCAGCTGAAATTTAACAGTACGTGCTGAAGACAGGAGGATGTGTGAACAACTTTAACTTCCTGTGGATGAGTTTGAAAGCAAAACAAATAAATTAGACTTTCATTGCACTTTCTCTGCTTTTGTGATATTTTTTCTTTGTTTTTGTTATCAAGGGCCTCAGTTTCATTCTGTTAAATGCAAAGTTAGTGTTTCCTATATAGAACAAGTCCTATTTCTTGATTTGGGGTTAAACAACTTACGGAGGCACAACTAATAGCTAGCTGATAAAATGAGATACATAAATGTTGTCCTTTGCACAGCTGATGTCATTTTCCTCCATCTTTTTAAATATGTAGTGTCTTATTGAAAGACACTCACTCTGGCATCCAGCTACTACTATATATAGCCAAGAACCATCTTGCCCAGCATTATGATTATACTGCTCTGCCACCATCAGCAGATGCTTTAATGTGGCATGTTCCCAGTGAACCTTTGATGCCATAATCATACTCCATTTACTCACGCTTAAGTGGCGACCAGCAGTAATGAATAACTCTGTTGAGGACTGTTGACTGGACCTCAAGTGTTTGCTCTGAGTGCCAGAGCGTGGTTTCATGCTGCATGTCAAAACTTAAATTGCTCATAGACCTTTGTGGCAGAGCCATTCAAGGTCAGGTTGACAGTGAAAATAAATATATAGAATTTTATGTCTCTTATAGGAAAATTGAGAAATATTCACATTATTGACCAGAGCCAGTAGGGTTAGTCCATCCATCCAGCCATCTTCTTCTGCTTATCCAATTTAAGGTCAATAAAAAAAAGTTATAAACTGGAATGATGATGACTGGGAGAAATGTGACAAATTCATGTGGCCAATTGTGTCAAGCATACCTTCGTGGCTGTGAGACAGTGGAGTGGAGAGATGCAGTTCGGACAGTTGACCCATTAAATAAGAGTTTTCAGTACCCTGCTGCCAACCTAGTAAGATCACTGGCGTGATGAATTAACAAGCTTTTGAGGAGTGGGATCTGTGCCAAGTCCGAGCATGTCCCTGAAGGTCACATACAGTATGTGTTGGACTGGAGTCTCTTAAAAATCTGCATCTGGGAGTAAAAGAACACGCTGCTCACAACGGTTTATGTGTTTGTTCATGGGTCTGTTTCACTGTATCCACATCGATCCTGTCCAAGAAAGTGACGAGTGAAATGTGGTTTGGTGACTTATAAATTCTGACTTTATGAGGTATTTTGTATCTAGTTAGGTTTTGCATATTTCATAATGACCACCCAGTGTGTTGACATAAATGACATGGCACAGCACTAACAGTTCTATTGCAACTTTTCTTTTTGTTCAACATTCTAACTTGTCCATCAAATTTGGCATAACTTGTGGCAGACTATTTAGCAACACATATACAGCACATATATTTAATCTGTCAGTAACCTTCACAATGGTTTGCTCTTCTGAAAACTACTGCTAATGTAGGTTTTCATTAAGAACTTTACAAGCTAAGATTCAAATCACGTCCTTTTTGGAGGACGTGATTTGACTCATGGCTAAATGTCCCTGGTCCTGTGCTGCCACAGCAACTGACAACTCCATTTATCAGTCATTCATCAACTCTCAGACCTCATTTCAGAATAAAGGGGGGGTTTCCTGAGCACTTCTTCAGCTAAGGTAAGTGCATTGCTGTGTTTGCTAATATGTTTATCTTCCAAAAGTAGATACTTAAATTAAGACTTGTTAGCTTAACTTCTTGACCTTCAGAAACATACATTTTGATTTATATCTGAATTTGACTTCTTTTACCAGTAACAAATCTGTAAGATATCACTTCGCAAGTAACAAATATATATAGCAGCTATAGTCGAGTCCAATTTCATGTCCACATACAGTAATGCTCTTAATTATTCCTCATGGGGTCATAAGGGTGATCTTCATTTCCAAGACCAACAGTAAAACTATTGGGACATTTCATTAAAGAAAAATAAGAATTTTCATAAATGGTCTATAGAGCAACAGTTTCACAGTGCATACATATCAGCATATTTCTCATATTACTATAACTCACAGATACAGATGTGATCAGAGTGCAATGCTTTAAACTGGAGTAGTTCTCAAGCAAGGCTAAAATAAACATGTTTGGTGTGAAAGTGACATAACAATAAATTGTTTTTGAGTCATTACACTTTATGAGTATGGATTATGGAATTTCTTTCTTCTGGTTCCCATGAATGTGAAACCTCCATGTGGACCACACTGTCCCCGGGGACCATTTTAGCTCTGAAATGTTGTTAAACCATTTGATATTGCTGCGATGGCAGTGAATGCCTGCAGTGCCTCTCCTTTTATTTTTACAGACTTCCACTTGGTGACCCACACTGGAGGACAAAGTAACAAACACTGACAAATTTGAAGATCGGCAATATATTAATATTATGCTCTTTGTTTATGTAGCTCAATCGGTCTCTTGATCAAGAAATTAATTTGAAAAGAAAGGAATTACCTGACATTGAACTGAATATATATTTTTTTAAAAACTAACTTGGTCATTTGCATTGTTTTTATCCCCTCCATGCCATCTAAAGCAATGCTAAAACATAACAGGAAACCATATAATCTTGAAGAGAACAGAAGACTTCTAATAGAAAGGACAGAGGGTGGATCAGCAGTAAGCTATTTTGGGACGTACATTTCCAAGGTGAATACACCAAACCTTTACAGACAAAAGGCTTTAAGTGGATGTATAAATGCAGTTTTAAGGCTTTAGGCTTAATGAAGAAGTTGTGTGTTTAAAAACTGGACGGCAAGTTGTGTTTTGTTTTGGGTTTGGTGTTTTTTGTTTTTTGTTTTTTTTGCTGACTGGAATGAAAAACAAAACATCTGGAAGTTAAGATGTTTTAATGGTAAACCCAAAAGACCTAAATGAACTCATAATTATGACACTGGCGCTCCATAAATCCAAATCAGTGAAACTCCTGTGGTTACAGATGTAGGATCGAATATAAAATGTTCAAACTTATAAAGAACTTGGGAATTAAAAGTATGAACAGACCAGCGCAGGTCCAGACCTGCCCCCACAGTGTCAAACAGTTTTCCACTTAACTTTCTAAAACAGCTGAATTATTCTTCATTTACATTTTACATTTTTTCTTTTTTTTTTGCTTGCAATTAACTTTTGACTTGGTGTGTCATTTGCTGTTGTCCAAATCACTTTATTTTGGCTGTCTCGCTCATTACGTGGACTTGAAACAATTTGTTGACTCTTAGCATTTCACAGCTTGTTGTCAGATTCATTTAGAGCTATAAACTCCTCTGAGGGTTGTGTCTCCAATGGTCTAATACTATGTCTGGTTGCATTACCAGATGTTAGAAAGTCAAATGCAAAGTCTGCAGCTACTTCAGTGCTCTTTTTTTTGCAATTTCTTGGCTTCATTTCATTAAATAATTCACTTCTTACAAACCAGCCAGAGCCAGTGAGCGTGTCCACAAAGAACTGCAAGCAGAGTTGCATAAGATTACATTACAAATGTGTTCTGTCACAATACGATGACTGAAGAAATATGCTGTTTTGGCCTTTGTAATAAGGACAAGGCAATAAATGATAAACAAAAGTTCAACTGAAGATAAAACAATCAGTGTGGAGATTATAATGTTGGGGTTCAAAAATGTTTGAGGTTCCAGTGATGTATCAAGGTCGGTTTTAATGGTTCATCGACTATGATGCACTTTCTACTGCTATGACACTGGAAATTACAACTTTGGAAAGTCACCATGTCCAAAACAATGAAGCTGTATATTTTTCTTTTTGCAGTGCACGTGTCTGCATTAACATAGACTATGGCGTTTACTTGAAGTTCTCAATAAAAATGGAAGCAAAGGCAAAGAATCAGAGGTAGGAATTAGAATTTTTTTCAATGAAGCAACAGAACCATGTGTTAGATATCTTACAGTCAAATGTTAGCATACTGTACAAGAGTCTTCACCAAACCAAAAATTGTGAGGCTTATTTTGTTTTGTTAATGTGTCCTTTGTCTTTCAACCTACCAATCTACCAAAACCCAAGTGCATAAAGTGTGCTGCCACGGTAAATGTAAATTCTTGCTTGCTCTTCTGTTAGTGGCTCCTTTGATTTTACAATGTGATTATCTGACCTTATTTAAGAAAGTCCTCTTAGAAAGCACTCTGACTATTTCTTTAGTTTGATGGTTGCAAAAAATTAGCAGCAGCTGTCTTGGATA
>VUQJ01026735.1:0-14972 GCA_015108635.1 Andinoacara biseriatus
CACCGTCCGACTATAGCCCCAGTTGAAGTCAGCAGCGCGCCACCCGCACTATAAACCGTGTGTGTGGAGCACTGCTTTCCCCTCCTGAGTCGCCTGACGGTTTGCCAGAATCGCTTCGATGCCGTCCAAAAGTCTTTTTCCATAGCCTCACCGAACTCCTCCCACACCCGAGTTTTTGCTTCAGCCACTGTTCGAGCTGCATTCCGCTTGGCCTGCCGATACCCGTCAGCTGGCTCCAGGGTGGGACCCCAGTAACCCTATCCCGGGCAGGGTGCACTGTTCCCTTGGTGTTACTATCATAGGGGTCTTCTGAACCGCTCTTTGTCTGGACCCTCACCCAGGACCAATTTGCCATGGGAGACCCTATCAGGGGGACAAGCCCCCGGACAACATAGCTCCTGGGATCACTGGGACACACAAACCCCTCCACCACGATAAGGTGGCGATTCACGGAGGAGTGTTTGGACATGCTTATAATTAAAACCCCTTTATGTACTGAAGTGCTCTTGGTGCTCATGCTTAAGTATATTGACCACAAACCTCATCGTTTTCCCAATGAGGATTCATCTATTTTCAATAATTCAATGGAGGAAACTTCAAAAACTGCAGTTGGATAAACTTTCAGTGGTCATACAATTAAGAAGTTGGTCAAATTATTAAAAAGTTTAAAGTTAAAACAAATCTTTTTTCCATAAATTCTGAGACCAGATTTGTCTTCCAGTCAGGATTCCATGATTCATTTTCTAAGTTCCTGTTTACACGAGAACGTTTTCAGGTGAAAACCTCTGCTGTGTTTTAGCCGTTTGTTTACACAAGCGCACCGTTTTGAGTGACTAAAAACAGCATAATTTGAAAATGGATCACAGAGTGGGACTTTTTTTTTTTTTAATTCTCCAGTCTCTGTCTGTAATCAGGGAAAACACAAGTTTTTCATAACAGGAGGTACCGGCATGTGTGCTAACTCTTATACCTTTTCTGTACACGCTCAAGTAGATCAACCACAATAACCACGGTGGATTCTAGAGTACTCGTTGTGCTGCTCACTCTTTTGAATTTAACAACCGTTCTCAAAAATAGTGTACATTTGCTACACCTTCCCCTGCATCAGGAGGGCGCATTTCTTACATGTGGCAGATACTGATCGAGCATTTGTGACAAAAACCTTTAGAAAACACACACCACCAACTTGTTGCCTGATATGGAAACTACAGTAATTTCAATTTCTCTTGCAGTTCTGTGTGAATAGCAAAATGTTTTGAAAATGTTGCTCGTGTTACTTTTCAAAAAAACAAACAAAAAAAACCAAAAACTAAGCTATTTCCAGCAGATTTTTCTTGTGTAAAAAGGGCCTAATACAGTCACTCACAAATGTACCTTACAGCTGTGAAATGGAGAAACAACACAGATGTACACAGCTTCTTAATTATAATTACATGATCTATAAAATAATTCATCAACTTTAGGCCCTGAAGCAGTTTTTCAAACACAGATGGTCTCAGGATCAGTGAATCACCTTACCCTGAATACGCCTCTGAAGTTCAGTAAAGTGAATAAAGGGACATGACAAAGAAAAATGTTTACAAGCAAATTTCAAATTCTATTTTTTTATGCAAACCTGCATGTTTCTCTGTGTATTAGTTTGTATAGCTCTATGAAACCAGTTTCAGCTCAAGGGAACATTAGAAATCTTATTTCGCAATCTGATGAGCGATCGAGGAAGTCATAGTCAACTTCTTTAAAAGCTTCTGTGAAACCTTCATAATAACACAACATATCTGTTATTTGACAAACAAATCAATGTAAATTACAGACATTATTTTTTTTTGTTTTTTGTTACACTCACTGTGTCAGATTTTAAAATAAACATGACATTTTCATGAAATTATGTTACACTTGTGACATACAATTTTCTGTAAATAGAAAAAAAGAGTAAAAATCATGTTTATTCACAGGTCATTTTTTCACTTTAATTTACACTAGATATATATATTTTTTAATTTACTGATATGTCACATGTATAGAAACATTGTTTTAATTAACGATTTTATATAGTGCGCAGCTAGGCTCAGTGTGTCTGATTGATGTTTTTAAATGACCTGCAGTCTGACTGGCTCTTCACAATTTGGCTGCATCTCTTTTTAAATTGTTTTCTTCCCCTTCTTCCCCTTTCCTTGGATCATTGTTTACACTGCTTGTCTGAATGTAGATGTAGAAAAGGATGCCTTGCAAAGAGAAAGAGAGACAGATAGAAGGACAGCCTGCATGTGCATGCATGTGCTATGAATATTGTCAAATGAGAGTTTGACAGAATCACACCTTATTGTAGGATTCTAAGAGGTCCACAAATTTATTCAAACTCACAGAAGGCCACCAGGAAACCTTCCAGTTCTGGAGTGGGGTTTATGGTTGTGAAATGGAAAATCAAACATTGGCATTCATGTGTATTCTTTAGTCATGTAAACTTAGAAGTGCTTGAAAATCCATTTGATTTGAGTACACAGAAGAACATGGATCACAGATCACTGGGTGATCAGATGAGGAAGGTGTAGTATCGTTCATACAGCTACATGTCAGTCCATGAGCTGCAAGTATCTATTGGCAATGAGGTCACTCTGAAGTCATGTGTTCTTCCTGGGAACTCTACATGAGCATCAGTGACGCTAAAGGAATTTAGATTTCTTTATTCAGTCGGAGAAAACACAAAGTTCTCAATAAAATAAAGAGCTGCTAATGAAACTAAGATTGTCACAGAGCAGTGTTATTTTTTCAGCATTGATAAATTGACTTGGTAAACTCCTGGTTTCATGATTATTTAATTAATAAATTTTTGAGAACTGTACAAATATGCAGAATTTCCTGCGTGGCTTTTTTTTTTCATCATGTGTAATTTTTAATGCATCTCTGAGACTCCAGGTTTCCCTCAGAGACACCAGATAATCTGTCATCTCCTTTGACAGCATGATTAGTGAGCGAGGAAACCACAGTCAGCTTCTCCTCTGATTATAAATACCACCTAAAATCCACTTCCTGCTCAGCTCTTTTCTCACAAGACTAAATACTACGGCTCTTAGAACACACCATCTTCCCTCTTTGAAGAGATCAAGAAAGATTCATCATGAAGGCTGGTGGAAGACAGCTTCTGGGTTTGGTCTTGGCCATCATCGGCTTTCTGGGGAGTATCATCAGCTGTGTTGTCCCCTCATGGAAATTCACTGATTGGAGTAAATCAGTGGGTTTGTGGAAGACCTGTATGTTTGATCATTTCTACCCGACAGCACGGTGCAAAGCTTATGATTCTGTGCTGAACTTACCAACAGACCTGCAGGCTGCCAGAGTGCTCGTTGTCCTCGCCGTCATCGTTGGGATCTTTGGGGTCATGATTGGTGTTGTTGGGGGCAACTGCGGCACCTTTGTGTCGTTTGGAAGGAAAAAGAGCAAAGAAGCTATAGCTTCTGGAATTGTGTTCATCTTTGCAGGCGTCTTGCTCCTCATACCAGTTTGCTGGACCACCATCACCCTCACTCATGAATTCTACTATGGTTGGGAGAGGATGGGAGCCTCACTTTACATCGGCTGGCCTTCTGCAGTACTGCTGTTACTGGGAGGAAGCCTCCTCTGCTGCCCCTGCAGGAATGAGATTGACTTTAAGGTTGAGTACTCCAAACCTAGCTCTGTGTAAGACCTTATTTATCTATAAATTAAATAAGGCCTATGTTTAAAGGATATCCAGTCTGTTGGGAATTTATAAAAGTTTCACTTTCTGTTTTTTCTTTGAATAAGTAGAATAATAAAGCAGGAAATGTGACTAAAATAGACAGAAATGTTTGCAGTATGGGTGTGTAAACTATTTTCTTTTTAGTGTTTTTTTTATATTGGTAATTATACAAACAGAGTTTTTTTCAAGGATCTATGAAAAGTTTAGTGAGGCTTCCTTATAATCCAACAGTGTAGCCATTATTTTAAGTCTATGCCAGGTCCTTGAATACACTTTCTTCACTGAACTGGTTCAATTAAACCACGGATTTTCATTTAATGTTCAGTGTTCTTCACATTGTTGAATTTTTTTTTTCTTTCTTTATGATTGTTTGCCAGAAAATTTTGTATTAAATGAAAGTCCATGCTTACGAGCATGTGAGATTGTTTGTTTCTTTTTTTGATCTGATCATGACGGCTCTTTTGTGTGAAAAAAGGCTCAATAAACAGAGCGAATGATCTTTGTTCATGTAGTTCTCTCTGTTTTTAAAAGACTAACGAGAATTTCAAAGTTTTGCATCAAAGACCAGCAAAGATCAGGGAGAGGGAAATTAAAGCAAAACTCTTAAGCTTCATTCTTTGCATTTCTAAGTGGTTATAAACATCAAATAAATTGTATTAAATGTGACTTTTGTTTGCATTTTGTGAAACTCTTCAGAGACCAGTTTCAGCTTAAAAACAACACTAGAAAACTCTTCCTCTCACATTTCCTTTAGTAGCGTGATCAGTGATCGAGATACAGTCAGCATAAACGGTTTCCTGCTTTCCTGGTACCTCTCACTGATAAATTACTGCTGTCTTGTTGTTCATAACAATCTCCCAGACAACCACCACTACATCATTCTTTTTTTTTTGCAACCAACTTACAATCAACCCATAGAATAGAGAGCTGGGAGCCCCAATCTGCATTCAGCAGGGGCTCTGCAGGGCCACTGCTTCTGGGAGGAGGCGTCCTCTGTAGCTTCAATACATGCATGTGTCACGGTCCCCTTGTCCTACAAGTGTGGGCATATCTTCGATCTTTCATTCCCTTTTGTTGCCCTCTCTCCTCTAAAGTAATTTGCAGTTGTGGGTGTGGTCTCAGGAAATCCAGCTGGCATACCTCGATTAAGTACCTGTCGAGACTCCATTCATTGACCCCCAAGGGCAGCTACACCTGTTCTTCATCTTCACTCTGTGCAGTACTTAAGCCTGGCACCTACTACCACTCTTTGCAAGACGGTTGTTCAGTACATGTGGGAGCATATTGAAGACTGTAATTTTTCCTTGAGTTACCTGTCAGCTCTGTATTTACTCATCTTTCACTCCCTTCCTCATGGGAATCCTTCTGGACAGCCTGCTGAATACCTTCAAACCTGCCACTCTCACCCAGCCTGCTATAACTACTCACCTGCTCTGAGCCCTGGAGTAAGAGAGGTGTTTCCTCATGAAGAAAAACTCACCTGAACTGTTTTCCTGTGACACTCGTTCATATTGAGGATTCTGTTTATTAAAAACCAGTTTAATTTTTTGACTGAGACTGACTATAGGTACTCCAAGCCTAGCTCTGTGTAAGGTCTTGCTTATCTAAATTAAGAGTTACATTTAGGCATCCATCAGGGCATTCAAAACAAGATACAGATTTTATGAAGGTTTCACTTCCTGTTTGTCCATTCAATGAGTAGAATAAAAAGTTTGAATTGTGATTAAATCAGGAAAAAGTGTTTGCAATATGATTGTGTATCTTAAGATTTTTTTTTCTTCTCTTTAAAGCATACTGTAGGAACACGTGCACAGGATTTTGATATTCAATTTGTGGATATATACTTTTTTTTTGTCCCCACGTGGAGAGCCTACATTGGTCAAAACCTCATCACTGGAAAAAACAGGTCTCTCTTGCAAATGAGACACTCAGTGGGACTACCTGTATAAATAAAGGTTAAATAAAATAAAAAAAACCCCTCCCGAGTCATCTGCTCAGACGACTCGGGAGGGTTTGTTTGGAATAGACCGGTTGGGGCTGAGGGGAGAGAGGCACAGCATCCAGGGATGTAGTCAACAGAAAATGTTTATTTCAAGTGTGTACACAAAAACACTCCCATAGTCAGAGTGACGTGACAGTGCGGAATGTATATAAACAAACAATACATAAATGAAGAAAAAAAAACATACAACAGAAAGCACATCACTGTACGACAGATTCAGTCTGTATCTTCATGTCTGTGTGCACAGTTAAGCCAGAGGACCTCATTCACATCACAGGCAATGTGGCCAGGCTCTTGCCAGGCAGCTGGTGTAAAAATCCCCCTTTGTGTGCTGAAACCAGCCTTTACAGAGCTCTACAGTTATATCGTCACATGTGTGCTTCATCACCTACAATATTTTCTCCCTGGTGTAGGGCTGGTGATCAAACACCTTCCACCTCCACACAGAGAAAAACCCCTATAAGGTGGATGGAACATGTTTATGTTCATGTAGCGCTGGTTGTTTGTGAACCAAAGTTCACAGTGTCCAAAATTATGACGTATACAGGAGGAACTGCTTGCTGATCCAGCTGTTCACATGCAGCCATGCGATGCTGTCAACCACCCAGGAATGTCGCCTCCCGCGGGTGGTGGGCCTACAGGAGGGAAAATATTTTGATCTTTTACAGATTTATACCACCTCAAACATGTTCAGATTCCAGCTGATAACATTTTTGACATGATAGTCTTCGGTTGCGTCTAGGTTGACGTCCCTGCTGTGTATTTCGAGTTTCAAGTTTCAACTTTCAAGTATTTAGTTTTAGTATTTAGAAGTGCAAGTATAAATTAGTAAATTAGTATAAATTTGCTACAAGCTGCATGTGCCTGGCATTTTGGATAGGCTTTAGCATGCCTGGAATTTTGCATAGTTACATTCCACCAGTGCTTAAACACTAAAGCACCATCTGCTGTGAAAAGGTTGAAGTTCCCACAGGTGGGACAGTCTTCAACAAACAGCTCTCTATTGCACTGATGTCAGGTGGTTGGAGCCATCACTAGTGCCAGTATTTGAAGTTCGTGTGCATCTAGTGATTTAGAAGTCCTCTATCAATGGTAAGCTGCACCCAGTCCTCCTTTGTGCAGACTTTAACGCTGTCTGCAGCACTTCCTTCTCTGTCACCATGCAACCAGTGTACCACACAGTGAGGCAGGTGGTCATGACACTATCAACCACACAGCTGTAAAAGGACCCGAGGACGTCTGTGCATGCAGAGGTGCTTGATGGAAGGGACCATTTCCACCGCTTTTCTTGTGATGTAAGGAGGAGAAGGTGTCATACAGGTGTCAACAGTCATACAAAAATCAACAGCCATGTCCTTGGTCTTCTGAATGCTGAAGATGAGGTGGTTGTCTTTACACTAGCTTGTCAGATCCTTAATGTCCACTTGCTAAAAGTTTATTTTAAGTCCTTTAGCTTGAAAACCAAAATTAATTACATTAGAATATTTAGAAAGTTTGTCTGAATTAAAGGAATCGATTTAAGTTTGATAAATGCAAACTAAGCTTTTTTAATGTTATGGTTGCCTGGTGGTAAGTAAATGTTAAACTTAGCACAAAAAGTAAGCAAATTTGTGTTTAGTCAATTATTTCTGTGTTGTAACAATGCAATGCAGTGTAACAATAAATCTTATACTGTTGGAAAGCCTATTTACTGTATTTCCCCTTAAATGGTGCCATATTTGTGGGTTGAGCAGCAGAGTTGAGTATGTGGATTGTGCCCATGAAAAACAACTTAACGTTGGCCATAACGTGATAACGATTTCAACTAGGATGTTCAAAATCACACCATAATTTCTGTGGCGCTTGAGGTGGTCGAGGAATGGGGTCTCGTGTTCTGGGGCATGGGGTTGCCCATTTCCTGGTGGGCTCCTTCCCTGGGTGGGGGTGGTCTGTGCCATCCCAGATGCACCACTGGGTGGGTTCAGGAATCCTGGGGTGCCCACAGGATGGTGGAGTGTTCAGGTCAGAGAGCAGCAGTCATATAGTTATGGGGTAGTTTGGGTGGACTGGGGGCAGTTTCAGACTCTGTTGAGTGAGTGTGTATCTGGTACTGGGCTTGGTATAGACTACCCTCTGCAGTGGGGACAGTAAGTGCTGACCTTGGATGCAGTGGTGCTCCAGAGTATTATCACCTTGGGTCCTATGTCCACTTATCCTTGCCTTGTGCTGGGATGTGGGGAATTCAAGGGTGCCTACAGAGCCAGATGGTTGGTTGGCTCTCTCCTTCAAGGGGGTAGTCTTCTACCTCCTGGTCTTGCATACTTTCACACACATGGAAAATGTGTGAAAGTATGTCTCCCCCACACACCCAAAGACAACATATTACTAACAAATGTTGGGTCTCAGGGAGGCCACGAGCACAGTGGGGGGTGAGCACTGTCAGCCAGTTGTCAGCCGCTAATGTCACATACATCTGTCCTTTCAATTTTAACAGCACAGGTTTGGAGGTTGGAGCTTCTGCCACAGAGGAGAAACCAGGTAAGTACTTGCCCAAGATAGAATTTGAATTAGAACAGCAATGGTAGATTCTAGTCATTACTTGTTTTTAGTTTCTTTACAGGGAGAAGATGAGCATTTTTCTAGGAGGTAGTGGTGGAGAATGGGCAGACAGGTGACTTGCAGGTAAGTGGAAAATACAAAGATCCTTGCAGATTTGTCCCGCTTGGATGACAAGGTAAGCAGTCCTTGACGGTAAACACACCTTTAATTTTCAGAGGAACTTCCATTTCCACAGAGAGAGGCTTCAGCTGACGAGAGGCAAAGGCTTTTCTCTGGGATAGCCACGTCAGTCTGATTTGACTGCTCTTTCTCTATTAAATTGGTTCAATAACGATCATTGAAGACTAAAAAAAGAAGGAGTTTATTTTATTTTTTTAATTTTAAAAGACTATCATCTTTTTGGTGAATTTCAATTTTTGATAGATGTAGTCAAACATGTCAGACATCAACAATTTAATTTATAGTTCTTTTAATGTAAGGAAAAAAGGAAATGGGTCAAAAAACAATAGCGAAACAGACTTTTTAACCGAAATGCCAAATGCATAACAATAACAATAACAATGGAAAAAAAAAAATCAAAGTGCAAATAAAACATAATAATTGATAACAATTACATTATATAGTATTACCAACTGGTAACTGAAAAAAATATTTTCTGAATCCTATATTATTTAAAAGTAAATAATAGAATAATTTAACTTTCTTTAGCAAACAGTGTATAAATTTGTATATTTCTGAGGCGTTTAAATATTTGCTTTATATTTACAAATATAGTTTCAGTTTCCTCCTGGATGATATGTTTTCTTTTAACTCATTCTTTGTTTTGTTTGACAGTTTAAGAGAGCAATATTCCTTCTAACTGAAACAGGATAAGAGAAACAATCCACTGATTTCTATAAAAAACAATCAGGCACATTCCTCCTTTCTCCTTTTGTGTTTTTTCCCCTTTTCTCCTTATTCAAAGGTCTGCATTTACTGAAGTGTGACTTTAGGGTTTTATTGTGATGCCGAAGATGATGATATTTCCTGGTTCTGGATACAGCCTAGTGGCAAACAAAGGAAGAACACAGATGTTCACGTGTTCTGGTTTTAGTGCAGTTCTCACATCAGGAATGTTCTGCTCACCCCTCTTAGTGCAGTTTTCAAAACAGTTAAGACATATTTCATAACATAGACTCACTGTGCAAAAGACACTACAAGTATCAAAACTTTTTTTTAAATGTTAAAACATATAAAGTCAGTCACTTTAACTCTGTGATTAATGACTAAAAACCTTTCACCAACATTTTGAGGATCAGACACCAAGTGGTTTTGTACTTCTATCAATACTTTACTGACTTTGGAAAGAGCACTAAAAAATGATAATGTCTAAACGTACAAAAATGAACTATTATTATATTATTATATTGTGAAGTTCAGTTAGCTTTGCACAGAAATGCTGGTAGAAATATTCTTCAAAAAGTGACTTTTTACTTCTTTTAAAAAAAAAAATTATTTATTTTTCCAGAAGCAGATGGTGGTTATTGACAAACACTGCTTTCTTTGGAAGTCTATTATGAAATGCATTTATTATTAATATTATGATGATTTTATTTCATTTCTGACTTGGGCATCTGACCACTATTTTATGACTTTTTTTATGATTAAAAACTCTATACTATACTTTTATTTACATACAACATAAGTATTTTACTTGTACTTGATTCATTTTACACTATTGTTACAATGTAAGTTGCCTCGAGGCTACTGATTTGGTGCTATATAAATAAAATTGAATTGAGTTGAATTAAGTAAAAGATCTGACGACTTCACTGCAGTCAAGCGATTTCTGTAGCTCTCAATGAGCCTTCTGCACCTGTCAACAGGTATTCTGGCCCACTCATTGAGAGCAAGCTGCTCTGGCGGTCTCAGGTTTGAATGGAGCCTTCTCCAGACTGCATTTTTCAGGTTCTTCCACAGATGTTCAATAGAATTCAGAACAGGTGGTACAGGAGGCCACTTCAGAATAGTCCAAGGTGTGTTTGGGTCATTATCCTGTTGGATGACTCTGTGTCAGATGCAGCAAAACAGCCCCAGAACATGAGCGAGCCTCCTCCAAGTTTCACATTAAGTCCAGATTTCTTCTTTGTATACTTTATTTTTGCATCTGTGAGCTGGTAGAGCTGATGTGACCTACCCAAAAAGCTCCAGTTTTGTCTCATCTGTGCAAAAGAAAATGATATTTACAATGTAGTTAGGTACTCCAAAGCTTGCTCTGTGTAAGTAAGGTCTTACTTATTGAAGTAAGTCTTTTGGAAAAAGGACACGTTTCTTGAAAGATTCAACTTTTGTTTGTCTTTTGAATGATGAAAATAACAATGTCCCAAATGTGATTAAAATGGGCAGAAATGTTTAGCAGTATAAATAATTAAAGTTCTTTCTTTTTGTGCTTCAAAACATCTTGCAGAAACACAGCGTAGTATTTTGAACCTATTTTATTTTATTTTATTTTAGACTTTATAGACACCTTTTTGTATCTCTTATCTTTCTGTTTATGGTGTTTATTGTAAAAATGTGGACAAAGATTATTTTCTGGGATCGGTGTGAAATTCTAAATGTGTTTTGTCAGACTGCTGTACATTCTGACTTTATCCACTAGTTTAAGTCTAGGCTTGATCTAGGACTGCTTTTAAAAGTGTTTCAATATTGATGACTATGTGATTGATTTACATTTGATTGATTGAGTAATTGATTGATAACCCTATTTCTATTTTTGCATCTCATTATGGCACATTTTTTGTCAAAAGGGTAAATAAGGATACTGAATGAATTTGTTTTTGTTTAGGTACTACTTACTATTTTTAAAAGACTAATAGGTTTTATAGGGTTTTGCATTAAATAATGAGATGGCATGAATGAAAAGAATATTGACAAATAGATTACTGTAAAACACGGTGAACGTGGACAGTGTCTCCTTGTTTTAGTTTTGTTTTTAACATAAAGCTCATTGCTGCAGCTGGTACAAAAGTGACTCCTTTAGGCTTTTTTGTTTGTTTGTTTGTTTGTTTGTTTTAGTTTCCTTGTTTTCCTCTGAGTTATCAGTTCTGTAACTAGTTAAATAATATAAACTAATTAAGTCTGTTAGCAGCAACCAATCAACCCAGTAACGTCATGTTTTGTACTGTCACAAGATGGCGCAACACACGCTTTAAAAACTTTGAACACTTAGATCCAGCTTCACAGACAGCATTAAATTTATGATAATGTTTAGAGTAGGATACCATAATGTTAACTAGATTTATCAATGTAGTGTTTCATGTCCACTTAACAAAACATACAAAAAAAACCCCTTTAAACAAATATTCAACATCTCCTAAATTAAAATGTATCCAGTTAAATTTAAACTATCAGTTTTAATCTCTTTGCAGTGCATATAGTATTAAAAACTGGCTCAAAAACTATCATCACACTGATAGAAAAACAGGCTGTACTTCCAAAGAGTCAAAAAAGACAATAAATACAAAAGTCATTATGAGAAAACAAAACCAAACTCAGTCTAAACACAAACAACAACAAACAACAAACTGTTCATCAATAAAGTTTTTAATCAAATCAGATTCTCTTTTAATCAAATTCAACTTTTCTTCAGAAGGACAGAGAACTATAACAACAAAACAGACCCTTGGTGGTGGCAGTGCATCATATAAATATATTTTTGTCCAGATGCTTCTTGCTCTTTTTGCCTTAATAAATGTTGGTCCCAAAATTTTCTCGATGGGTGAATAAAACATGGGGTAAATAATTTATGAGAAAGCCAAATGAGACCCTAACTAATGATTATAGTTTACATATGAATGGTGTTCCTGTTTACCAGTAGACACACAGCATTGTCTCTCTCATAATGAATAAAAAGAAAACATTCAGGCATGTAAAAATTTTCACATTCACACCATTAATTTCCTGTAAGCTACATGTACAGTATCAGACACCAATTAAATTTACTTGATTTACTCGCTTGTTATTCAAAAATAATGTCCATGCTTTGTTATTGTTTCCAATTAGATCAAATGTTGAGTTTCCAGCATTATGACAATTTTAGCACCAAGCAGTTAGACCATGCAAACACCCGCAACCTATCCAGGTAACCTATAAATGCTACCCACTGTCCTTGTTTTCTGTGGTAACAACCACATTAAAACCCCTCAGTGCACAAGAGAGATGAAGAAGAGTGTGCATGCAGGGTTCTGTAGGTGGAGATGAGTGTTAACTGTCATTTGTGATAAAGGGATAGCAGCACGGTGGTATGGTGGTTAGCGCTACTGCCTCACTGCTAGATTGACATCTAGAAGTTCTGGGTTTGATTGCACCTTGGCCCGGGCCTCTCTGTCCAGGGAACTGGAGTTTGCATTACTCCAGTTTCCTCCCACAGACCAATGACATGCAGTTACTGAGGTTCCTCTGGGGTTACTCTATGCTAGGACAGGCTGGTGACTTGTACAGGGTGTACCCTGCCTCTTGCCCTCTGTCACCAGGGATAGGCTCCAGCCCCTCTGCAACCCTGAACAGGATAAATGGAAGAGAATGATTGGATGGGAAAGCAGCAAGAGTGAAGGGGAAGGTTAGCAAAATGCTTGTGAGACCTGCTATGATGTACGGTTTGGAGACGGTGCCACTGACAAAAAAAAAAAAAAATGGAGACAGAGCTGGAGGTCGCAGAATTGAAGATTATAAAGATTTTCTTATTTCCTTCGGGAGTGACCAGGATGGATGGGTTTAGAAATGGGTAAATCAGAGATGCAGCTCAGGTTGAGCAGTTTGGGGACAAACTGTACAACTGCAGTTAGAGCTTGGTTCACATTTCTGACAATAAGTCTGATGCGTTTCTGGTGTCTATAGCAATTAAGTGCATTCAAACTCATAAACATATCTACATTAAATGTTCCAACACTGAAAGAAAACCTGTATTTGATTGAATAACAATTAAACCAGATGTTCCTATTATTGAGTTCAGAATTGGCTTTTGTGTGTTGAGAAATAAAATCTCTCACTATTCTAAAAAGATTGTCCACTGATGCTTCTCTGACAACTAACCAATAAAACTACAGAATAGTCATCCATCTGACCTTTGCTCCCATTGGCCAACCATCAACATGTAACTATTTCCTATGCTCTCTTTAGTTAAATGTTTTTTCTATTTGAGATTTGATAGTTAATTTATTTTGATTTAGGTGGCATGATGTTGCAGTAGTTAGCATTGTTGCCTCACAGCAAGAAGGTCCTGGGTATTGAATCCATCCTCTGGCCTGGAGTTTGCATGTTCTCCTTGTGTCTGTGTGGGTTCTCTCCAGGTACTCCATCTTCCTTCCACAATCCAAAAACCCTGAATCTGTCTGGAAAATGGATTAATGGATGATTTTCATTTGTTATGTATTGTAATATTTATCACTCTTGTTTAGGCATTTTTGATCAAGGCATACATTATGCTGGCATCTGGTGGCAGTACCAAAACTGTTCTGGGTCAGCACTGTTTCTGCAGCTGGCCTCACGCTGGCCCAGCTGTGGGCCATCACTGATAAAACAGATCTAACACAAACCCCACTAACACAAGGTTTATCAAGGTGGGTGGAAACTCTTTCATAGGAAGATGCAAGCCCAATATGTGACTGACTAATTGTCCCTTTGAGTGACCACCTTTTTCTGTCTATAACCAGGCAGATAATCCGGACTGTGGTGTCCTCGGGCTCTGGACATCAGGCCAGAATTGTACTTCAGCCCAGTAGTATGCTTTGAAGAGAATTCTTTTCAACCCCATTTCCAGTGTGAGTTTTCTGCTGGTTATCATTAGAACTAATTTCTTATATTAAGGCAGATTTGGCTCACTTTTAACGCACTTGTATATCGAGCCACAAGCTACATGTATGAAGTGGAAATAAAGTCACTCTGAAAGTCATGTATTCTGCCTGGAAACTCTGCATTTGCATCTGTGAATAAATCTCTCACATTTCAGTGATAATGAAGGAATTTATGTTATCCGAGTTACATTGAAAAAGCTTGTTTAGTGATTCTGTTTGTATGATGTCACAGATCTCTGAATTAAGAGTTGGCACTGAAATTAAGATTACCACAGAATACAACAGATGTTTTTTCTTTTTCTTTTTTTTTGCTGCTTTAAAGCACACATCACTTTGTAAATCCTTGACTGCATCATCAAATCCAATAATGCTGAACTTCCCAAATCACTAAATGTGTTAAATCTTCTGTGTGCTGTGTGTGAGAAACACTGTGGACATGACAGACTTTTCAACCTGGGTGTGGAATTTTAACATAGTTCACAAAAACCTCACAATGAGAAGCGTAACATTCCTCTTCAAACTGGATGAGTGAAATTCAAACCCCCTTCACTCTACAGTCATGGCCAAAAGTTTTGAGAATGACACAAATATATTTTCACATGATCTGCTGCCCTCTGGTTTTCATGTGTGTATGTCAGATGTTATCACATACAGAAATACAATTGCAATCATATTATGAGTAACAAAAGCTTTTATTGACAGTTAGAATGAGTTAATGCAGCAAGTCAATATTTGCAGTGTTGACCCCTGTTCTTCAGGGCCTCTGCAATTCTCCCTGGCATGCTCTCAATCAACTTCTGGACCAAATCCTGACTGATAGCAGTCCATTCTTGCACAATCAATGCTTGCATTTTGTCAGAATTCCTAGGTTTTTGTTTGTCCACCC
>VUQJ01026737.1:0-13216 GCA_015108635.1 Andinoacara biseriatus
GGTGGGAGTTTTTTTTTTTTTTTTTTGATCAGCTGTTGCAAAGAGGATGATGACGTGTTTCCGCTCTCACACCCGACATTATAACAACAAGGCAGGCGAGCCGAGCTGGGACGCGAAGTCGACGCTGCCTCACTGACCGAAGAGTAAACAGGTAGAAACAGAAAGCACTCCGATGTAGCGTGGGTTCATTTACCATCGTTATGCCGTTAAATGTGCTGTCATTGTGGAAGAGACTCGCTGGTCCATTCGAACTGGTAGCAAACCACAACGGCGCTAGCATTAGCCGCGAAGCTAACGGTGTTATAGTGGCTTCATAACAGGGGATCAAATAAAAGCCGAGTTTCCCAGAATGACCTTCCCAGTAAGGTTGGTTTTCTAGGTATTTTAGTGTCTTCGTCTGAGGATTTTACAGATAAGCAACATTAATAGCTCACTTAACGCTAAACCGGCAGGTTTAACATGACTCATTGTGTTATAGTTAAAGTTCTGATAGTTATCTGTGAAGATGATTCAATATGGCAGGTACTGTATCAGGAAGTTTCACCGAAACCCGTGACCCCTCCGCTTCACCTGCGGTTAGTTTCTCTTTGCACAAGTGCGCTACATATTCCTGATGCCTTGCATGAAGTGTGTTCCAACAATGAATTGTTGTTATGGAGTGCGCCAGTAATTTATAAACCACATACGGAGAGGTAGTCTTTTTCCTGCAAATACAATAAAAAAAGACTGGCGCTAATAATAATGTAATCCTTAATACGCTGATTTAATGAGCTACACTTTTGCAATAGGTGGCATCCTGCACAAGTTTTCGATACCCATCCGTAGCTGGGATAACATTGTTCATTGTACAAACGTGAGCTTGTTGTACAGTTTTCTCAGTTACAGTGAGTTTGGGGCTGAGTGTCAGGCAGGGAGGAAAGATGAAAAATGACGGACCGGGGACCCGCAGAGGGTATCTACCTCTTTCTGGGTGAGGGTTAGGATGACACTCTAGACATGCTCCAGCCCCCTGCCTCTTAACCCTGAATGGGAGTTATGCAGTTTAAAAAAAATGTTAGTAAAAGAACCGGTAGGATTTAGACTTTATTAATAATTTATAACCTGTCAGTTAGTTATTGATCCTATAATTTTAGTTCTTTTTGGCACTCTTACGGAGGGATTTAACTCTGTTGCAGACATGGACAAGGTCAGCTGCAGACACCATAAACAAATAATTTTTCCTGTAACACTTTAAGTCCACTTGAAGGCTGACCACGCAGATTCTCACACTAACTGTGTAATGTCAAAATGTATGCCTCCCAGAACCAAGTGGATGGAAACAATAACACACTTGTAATATAATCAAATGGCGCAGCATTATTCTGTTTCATCTGAAAGCGTACAAGTCCTAATTAAGATAGTGAGCTCAAAAACATGTTGACCGAACCAAAGTCCATCAACCTAATATTTAATCTGGCCTCACTTATGCACACAAAATGTTCAACATCAGGACGAACTGCAGAATCCCCAGAAATCATAAAGTTAATTAAGCTCTGTTATTTGTCAATTTCAACTCAGTCTGTGGATTATAATCTTAAATAAATTGTGCATAAGTGGGCCTGTGTGTTTCTAATTTAAATAAAAACATTTTTTTTAGGTATGTGAAAAGTGTGGTTGTTGTAAAAATGCTTTATATAAATGAAAATAAAGTTTTAGAAATTGTGAAGTATACTCTTAATTTTTTTTCTTTTTTCTTCTACACAGAAATCCAAGAACTCATAAAAGATCTAGAGATGCAGCAGATGGTGTAAAGGGGACCCCCCAACCCCTTACCTACAGCAGGGACTGTTTTAGGTGTTGTTAAAAGTACCATAATGAAGAGAGTTTGACTCCTCAGGTCAGTCCTGAATTGTGTCAGTGAAGGTTCTTCAGAGCCCACCTTCTTAGTAATATGAGCCATGGACTCTGTGGCAGTTGATAGTCCTGTAACCTTGGTCATTAAGGCACCCAACCAGAAGTATGAAGACCAGACCATCAACTGTTTCCTCAACTGGACTGTGGAGAAGCTGAAAAGTCACATCTCTAATGTGTACCCCAGCAAGCCAGTGAGTAGCTCTTTGTTACTCTGTCAGGGTGTCTGAATGAGGTTACAAGGTAAACATCACTGTAGAGGTTAAAAGCACTAGTAAAAAGTTTTATTGTTTCACTCGTCAGGGAGCACAGTGTCTGTCATGAACTTCAAATAATGTCAGCTGCAGAATATTCCCAATGTAATAAGTTAATAAAGCAAAAACTAACTCAAAATGCCCTTTCCAAGACATTCCAAATCACTTCTGGAACATTTTCAGCTCCTTGTCCTCCAAGCATATGCTGAGTATGTTCTGAACAATCATGTGACTTAATGCCATTTCTCAGTTTTTATACTAAATTATGAATCTGTTTGCAATAGATTTCTTGCTCACTATAGGATTGATTGATTCTGGGGGGGAAAAAATCATGATTATTTTGTTTAATAATTGTAATGTTTATCTTTTGATGCAGTTATTTGTTAACTTTAAAAGTATTGTGCATTTATTGAACTGTTTGTAGAGGATTTAACTTTATATTCAAAACAAATTTTAAAAAAGGAAGAGGTGTGTGTGTGTGGGGGGGTTGTCCGGTAGGAAGACAGGCTTGGACTGCCAGTTCCTGCCAGCCTGCAGACTCTGCTACAGCATCTCTGTAGGTTACAGCGGTTACTTTTTCTGGTTGACCAAAGGTTGTCTTTCTGTTATGTTGGTCGAAGCTGAACTACACAATGAGGGAGTTTGGCTTTAAAGGAAAAACAAAAATGCACCAGTGTCAAAGAAAAGGGATGGGCTCGATTTATGATAGAAACAAAAATCAGAGCTTCATAGAGAAATTAATCATTTTTCCAGGTCATCTTATTTAATAATTGTTGACAGACAAAATTGTAATTGATATTAAAATCCCAAGTTCACGTGTCTGATACAGAATGATCTCTTAAGGAAATGCTGTTTTGATTTGTTGTTATTGTTTTGTTTTTGTTTGGTTTATCTGTGGCTCATTAGGTGATAAACATTCCATCTCAAATTTCAATCCTTTGGGCCAGAATTATTAAATTATTTCAGATTATTGTAAGTTTAAAGACAGGCATGAATTTTTCAGCACACTGAAAAACCGCCACTGCGGGCACAGCAGCAAGCAGTGTGCTAAAACGGGGGTCATGTTTTTAGATTCGTGTTTTACCCGGGGGTGTGCCCCAGTTTAAGACTTCACTAGTGTTACATGTAATACTACACTTTTGCAGACATATTCATTTGACCACTGTGCACCAAACAAAAGCTGCCTCGTTATGTGTGTGACAATCTGACTGCGATGCATTTAAAGGCAATTTTGTTTTGATTTGCCAGTGAAAATGAGACTGTAGCCTTTGATCAAGACACTTTGGTCAAGTGTCTCTTATAAAACGACTAAGGAGAAGTGAAGACATGAATATTTGATAGTTCATACTTTATGCTTTTGGTAGGCTTTGAAATCAAATCTAGCTTTGCACTCTCATCTAATCCAAAAGTACCTAATCACATGATGGATTTGATGTCTCATACTTCTAGGTACCAACCACCCATAGGTTTTCTCAGATGAAAATAATAACACGTTGAAGCTTCTGTTTGTAATTA
The DNA here is from genome assembly GCA_015108635.1 of Andinoacara biseriatus. Lineage (NCBI taxonomy): Eukaryota > Metazoa > Chordata > Actinopteri > Cichliformes > Cichlidae > Andinoacara > Andinoacara biseriatus. Next base: position 3,660 of record VUQJ01026737.1, read on the forward strand.
GCGCTGAAGGTTAAAGAGAGCTGGTTGTGGCAGAGCAGTGTTTCCATGAAAACATGTTTGTTGATATTTGGGTTTAAGTTTAGCTGTGAGGGCTGTGTTTGCTAGTAAGGGTCCCAGCAATTTTATCACCCTGCAAAAACGCCCGCATCAGGTTACAGTATAAAGAAGAGACTGCTGTGATTGTGCCAGATAGTGACCTGAGTGCCTGCTGTTTTCAGAGTATTTTAATGCATACATTAAAGACAAGAAATTGTCTCACCATATGATGCTGTGTGTGTTGTAGCTGTCCAAAGACCAACGGCTGGTGTACTCAGGAAGGCTCCTTCAAGACCACCTGCAGCTCAGAGATGTGCTTAGAAAGGTAACAGCCATGCACTAATTTAATTTATGGGAATTATTTCGCAAGCAAATTTTAAATTTTTATTGTTTTATCTTATGATGGAGCATATGAGTATCTTGGAAAATCAAGGCCGGTGATTTCCACTCAAATCAAACCATTTTAGTCTAACTTTACATCAGTGTTAACAAGTTGTAAATACATAAACATTAACAAATAAAATTCACTGCACTGCCTGATCTCTCTCGTCAGTGTGCAGCTGACCGATTTGCCTTGTTTGTTGTGCTCATTGTTGTTGAGTGACGCATTAGTTTGTGTTCAGAGTTTGAATTTAACATTTTAACTCAGCAGTCAACGACTGGCAGTCAGCAGAGCTGAGTTGGTGCTGAGCCGTCCATCAACTTTTTGCTAAGTCTACAGAATTTTGCAGACAGATTCAAGGTTCTGGCCAGCAGTCGATCGCCCGGCGCTGCGCTGGGCTGAGAATTTCACTGGTTCTGAACTATTTGAACTCTTCGTTATCACCGCAATTAGCAATTACCCCCCAGCCAGTTTAGTTAGACCCCTCCTGCTGTTGCAGTTATTGGCTTGCATTAAAAACGTGATAGTTCATGCTGACAACGCGGTGACGGATATTCCAACATAGATATGATCAGGATCAATAAAACACCAGGATTATAATGTCTGTTTGTTTTTTACGAGATCTCTGCAAACCCATTAGTGGAAGGATACGGCGTTCCGGGACACGTTGAGGTCACTATTTTAAAGTAGTCAGCAACATTTTTAGGCATTTTTTGTCACATTTAACTGGTGATTGTATAATTGCAGTTTTTATGTTGCAGTGACCATTGAAATTAAAGTTAATTTAGGTAATTATTTTACATAATCTCCAATTAAGCACCCTGAGATGTTTCAAGATGGCTGCCTTATGCTTCTTGAAGTGCTTTCTTGTGGGGCAGTGAACAAAAACGCTGGAACTAATTTAATATTTCTAAGCATTTGTGGCTTGTTGGAGTTGTTTCATTACTGCTGCCTGCATGCACTAGAGTGGCTGCAGCTACTTCTCACACACTCCTGTCCCAAACTTCCCACAACAAAGGAGCTGCCTCACACAGTTACTGTAGTTGTAGCCCGTTAGTATCAAAGTATTAAAGTATCAAACTGAGGCCCATTGTGCCCAAGTAACACACGAGTCTAATCGATCGAGTTTTAACTGTTGGTATTTAAGTAGCTACAACTAAAAACAAATTGAGTGAGGAACTGATGACTGTGCGGGAGGCACGTGTAGCCAGTTGTTCACCTCCTCTGTAGTTTAGCCATTGCGTGTGCACACGTCCATCTGTGGGGGAAGTGAAACAGGCGGTCTGGGAAACAATAGCTGATGTGATGCGGGACACAAACAAAGAATGAGCATTGTGTTTGAATTCTGGCCATTTCCACTCTAATCCTTCCTTTCTCTCTCTTTCTTGCTTTGTCACTGTGCTGTGCTGGTGCCTTCACCACCGCCTTCTCCACCTCTTCCTCCTCCTTTTTTTTTCTTCCTCCCACACATCTGGGTCACTCGCTGGCCGTATGGACCCACAGCAAGATGAATACCACATGATGCATCTCGTATGTACCTCTCATAGTCCCCCCGGCTCGCCCATGCCTCGGAGTCCTTCCAGCTCTACTGCTTCTGATTCAAGCGTGAGTAAATCAACGCGTTCATTTATTCATGTTTTTTGTTTATTTTTACAGACATGTAAACTGTGACAAACATATCTCCTTTAAAACATTTTAATAGATTAACCTGTCAAAATGTAAACAATTTGAGACTGCGTTAGAGCTCATTGGTCTGATGACGTTTCAGTAAATTGGGATCAACTTTGACTGGATGTGTTTCTGTGATTTCCTGTACAAACTGTTTGATTTGGCTGCAGCCTCTCTACTGCTCCCATCCCTCTCTCAGGGGGAGCTTGATCTATTTTCTGTGGGTACCTGATTTAATTATTGGTGGTTATTGGTGTCCACACAGAGTTCAGAGAGTGCTGGCCCCACCTCTCCTGCCACCACACTAAATCAGGAAAGTCAGTCTTCCTCCTCCTCCTCTTCTGACCCAGCAAGTTTTGATGGGCTGAGATACCGTGCTGGCTTTCCCCAATATCCTCAGAGCACCGGTGGTGTCCCTCAGTGGTGAGCAAATAACATCATAAAGTGAGCCTTTGTGGGTGATGATGGATAAAGTTAGGCCAAACGGTCTGTGTTGAAGCAGTCTTTAAAATTTTTTTAATTGTTTCTGGACCTTTAATAAGCACAAATCTGTCTTGAGCTTCAGTAAATTAAGCAAGAAAACCCTGATTTAAAAATAACACTCGAGGTGATTTTTCTTTGGTGGAAGCTTAAAAACCTTTTTTTACATGCAGGAAAAAAACAATGCAGTTAATTTCATGTTTTAGCTTCAAACTGAGACTATTTTACAGACCATTTTTTAACACAGATGCCACCAAAACCCAGAAAAAATATCAACCACAAAGGAAAAAAATGGAGAACATGGGATATTTACATTAAAAAAACAAACAATTTACAATAAAAAAGGATTAGCACACTTTTTTTTGTCCCTCTAAATTGAGTACATTTGCAATGTGATGTGTCAAAAGTGAAAGGCATCATAGATCATCATTTAAACATGAACTCCCAAACGCTCATCAACAACATTTGTGACAAAGTTGTGTTGGACTGTCTGTGGTTCTAAGAAACAAGTGGAGGCACTATGAAGATGGACCAACAGTTTCAGGATGTGTATAGGTTGGCTTGCTCTACATTAATGCCTTTAATAACAAACATGACCCCCTCCTCCCTCCACAGGCCTGATGCGGCCCAGGTTCCCTTTAATGGTGGCCTCCCTGCCAACATGCCCCCCCACCCCATGTACATGCCAATGCAGATGCTGTGGTGGCAGCAGATGTACGCTCGTCACTACTATATGCAATAGTAAGTGCAACAGATGTCTGCGGATGGTCCTGCTAGCATATCTAATTACCTGTTTGTGTGTAATTTATCTCCATTCTCTCCCCTCATTCTTGCTCCTCTTATCTCCATTTTCACAGTCAAGCAGCAGTAGCCGCCTCTCACCCACCCAGCACCTCCCCTCCTTCTTCCCCCTCGCCATCACCGCATCAGCCTGCCCAGCCAAACGCTGTGCAGCCACCACTGGGACCTAACCCGGCCCCCAACGCCTTGCCAGAGAACCAGCCAGCTAACCCCATCCAAATGAACGCTCAAGGCGGGGCTGTCCTGAACGATGACGAGATGAACCGCGATTGGCTGGACTGGCTTTACACAGTGTCTCGCGCTGGAGTCCTGCTCAGTATCGTCTACTTCTACTCTTCCTTTAGCCGCTTCGTCATGGTGGTTGGCGCCATGTTGCTTGTCTACTTGTGAGTTAATTCTGCACAACTTGTTAAAAATTACACTTTTATTTTCACATCTGTGTTCAGGGCGGTGCACCAAATGTGTTTTTATTGCAATTTTATTTTTTTAGCAATTGGCAGATTGTGAGATACGAGTCACAAGGTGCTTTGTGGGTTCAGAAAGCATTTCAGGATATATCTGGTTAAAAAAACAAAACGGCTTTAGAGTCAAGTCTTCATTTATGTTTCAGGCACCAGGCTGGTTGGTTTCCCTTCAGGCCAGAGCAGCAGAACTTCAGAGGAGGAGAAGGAGCTCCACAGGAGGAAGCAGAGCGACACCGTGACATACAGGAAATGGTGAGCTGGGCACCGTCTCTTAGCCTGTTGCCTTCAAAGATAAACATCAATTAAAACTTCTCAGACTGACAGAAGACCTGATCAGATTTGGCTGCATCACACCAAATAAATGCTGGACCATTTCCCATCTGTCTCTGCCATGGAAGTCGTTGATGATGCATTAGAAATCAGCACTGTTATTGAAATATGATGACCGTGCAGAATGCTTTGCTCTGTAGTTTGAGCTGCTCTTGGCCCATTTCTGTGCATTTCTTTGCTGCCTTGATGCCTGAAGTGGATACGAAACAATGTAAAAGCATCATTTTTGGTATTAAATCACAGAAGTAAGATTTTCCAGCTGCACTACAGCAGACATAGGATGAGCTTTCACCAGAGCAGTAGGCTATTATTATTATTATTATTATTAAGATCAGATTGCTCAACTCAAAACAAGACTGTAGATCTCATTGGATATTGATATCTTGGGGTTTTGACAAATGAACCTTTAGTTTAAGCAGCATGTAGAAACTTTATCTAAAACCTAGAGTTCAAATTCAGTTTCAGGTCCTGTTTTTCATCGGAAGAACTAAAGACAGTTGTTAGTGGGCAGCTCTTTTTTCCCTCATGTCTTTCCAAATTATTTCAGTTCTCTGAATCTCAAGCTCAGATTACAGGAGAGGCACAGAAGTGGAAATGAAGGCTTTCAGCTGTGGAATTCTTTGCAAAGGGAAAATTGGCATTTCAGACTGCTTTAATTTCCTGTTTCCTAACACTGACTTCATTTTTTCTAACCTGTATCTGGTTTTTAGTATTGTTTTATTTGTGTACCTTATACGGTGTCATCTGAAACTTGTCTCGCTGCTGTCCTGTTCAGATCACTCTGGGGAAACATAAAGGGATTTAACCAGTTAAATAAACATAAACTTATAAACCTTCATGGGATTGCATCATAACATCCTGTCACTTCATAGTAAGAGCTTCCAAAATAGTTGCTTGTCCGGTGGAAAATAAACCGAGCAGCCCAGAAGTAACACGGCTGAAAGCGAACGTCTTTAATTGTGCTCGTCTCTGCTTGTTGGTGACCCAGGAACGGCTGATGGACGAGGGCATGGAGGATGACGACAGAGGCGAGGATGGAGGTGGAGGGGCGGAGGATCAGGGCCGGGCTGCTGCTGCTCTCCCCGAGCCGAGTTTCCTCACAGTTGCCTGGTCCTTCATCAGCACCTTCTTCACCTCACTAATCCCCGAAGGACGGCCCCACCCAGACAACTAGGTAGACTCCATTGCCTCTAAAATACCCCTCTTCCCCCTCTTTCATCTTTACTGCCCTAAATAACCCAACCGCATCTACACACACTGACCTGAGAGACTGCCTGGCCTCCTACCCGCTGCCAGAGAATCAAGTATAAGAGCAGATGCAGCGTGTTGCTGCAGGGAGAGTAATGGAACATTTGGTAAAGTCATGTCATGCTGTGTTAATGAAGTAAAAGCTTCAGCAGTGAAAGTTTTTGTTTTTTATCACTTGTGAATTCATTAAGACGTGGTGATGGTGAGAGACATTTAAGGGAGCTGTCTTCCATTTTGAGCTGTGATATGGTCATGCTTGTGAATATTTTTTTTTTATACCCAGACATAAAAAAATGAAAAATGAAGAAAGGAATCTCCCTAAAACAATAGGGAGTCATTTGTCCTTATTAACAACATTTTCATGTATGCACACAATGTGCATATAGACATTGCAGCTACTGAAGCACATTGTTTTCCCACTTTGTGTATTTTAAAATATCTATTTACTCATGTAAGTATATGCATCTTTAATTCCTGAATATATGCTTTTTTTGAATAAAAATCTTGCTGCCGTTTGATTTGCCTGCTGTCGTGTACTTTCTGCAAAATGTACAGACGATATCGTTCCAGTGATGTCCAGCAGGAGGTGACATCCTCACACAGACTTTGTACACCCTCTTCTCATCTGTCCTCAGTTCCTTTCTTCCTTTCCTTCTCTCCTCACATCTTAGTCCATCCCATCAGAGATGTGAGAGGAGGAGGAGGCGAGGAAGAGAGACAAGGGGACAACAAAATGAGACGTCCTCGCGTCGCCACCGTCATTTTAAAGTGATGTCTGTTAAATATGACATGTAGCACAGCCATACCATCTCTTGTTCTGTTACAGTTTACTACTGAATTTTATGACCTCAAATATCAGGTGAGCTTATACATTTAGGCCGACTTTTAGCTAAATTCAGTGTGTGGCACAAGGTACTGATATCATACAGAATAAAAGGTGTTCCACAAAAACTTTCAACACTGGCCATAACTTCTATTTTTATCATTGCCCTTAATTTCTCTTTTTCTAAATATTTTTTTCCATACTCAAATGTAATCTCCCTTATAGTACTAATTCTTAAATGAGGTACCTTACCATTACCTTGACCTTCAAATGACCTTTACCTCCTACAGTAATTTCTAACATTAACATTGGCCATTACATTTTTCCTTTATTGACTTTACTGTAACAGCACTTTGAAGCCCCCTTCATCCCTCCCTCCCCCTTTCCCCGTTACAAATCCAGAACAGCTGAGCTTTGGCACCCGCTCAGCAGGGCGATTTGAGATGTCCTTCAAAAATGGCGTTCTAAGCTCGACGTCTGGCTTGCAAGTAGGAGGAAGTCAGTTTTGATTTTACTTCTGTTTGCATATTTATTATTGTTTTACTTTAAAAAACAGTCAACAGTGTGTGACTTCTTATGCAATGTTTCAGAGCAAAAAGCAAATGCTGAAAACCATAAAAGTGTGTCAGATAATAATATGAGGTAAAGACAGTATGTGGCTACATTAGTAGTTTACCACCACTAAGTGTGATTGAGATCTGAATGAATAGTGCATGAAATTGTAAAGCGCTTTGAGTACCATGAAAAGTGCTATGTAAGTGTAAGGCATTATTATTATGTGCCTGATCATTACAAATTCCTGCAACTTAGAGGAAAATGTGTGTACAGTAATATGATGTCAGGGTTCCTGTAATCGCTCCAGGGATTCTTTTTTTAACGCATGCTTTGCAGCCTGAACTTCGCTAAATGTTACCTCAACTGTCTGACGCAGTCACATCACATATTGAGGAACAGCCAGCTCCACAGCCAGCCAGCTGTCACATGATGGATGTGACAGTCCATCAGTGCGTTCACTACAGGTTATTGGACATCATGTGTAATGGTGGAACTCAACATGTGAAGCATGCTGAGGGTCCACAGTGGTGGTCTGTGCCTTTGAGAAGGGTCTCTTTTCATGCAGATGCTGATGGTCATTGTAAAATAATTTTACTTAGCTTGCCAATGTGATTCAGCAGCTATGTAATAGTAATGATAAATTTACAGAGCACATTTGGCCTGTTAACAATGCTTCCTGTCGGCATTCAGAAGTGAAGCTGTCTCTATATCTGAGCTGTTGGACTTTGCGAGCAAAATAAGCCGCAAATATAGAGAATACTAACAGATACCAAAGCAGGCTGCAAATAGCACAGACAGCAGTACCAAAAAAGAAAATGCTAGTTTTATCAGTTATTTTTTATATGGTAGTTTTTTTTTTCCAACTGCCAATGTATTATTTCACAAAAATAATAACATTTACATTAGCCTCAACTTTAGCACTAATTAGCAAATGCTAACAAGCCTGGTGAAGCATAGGGTGTCTTCAAATACTGACACTACCACACTGTTTATTATAAAAGAAAAAGATTTAGCATGTCCCAATACAGCTGCCAAATTTCCCAAAATAGCAATGCCATGCATCATCTGGTCACATTTTGCAGCATGCAAGCCAGCATGCTTTTTTCTGACCCAGAATCCTGTGCACGAGCTACAAGAAAGGCAAAGTACAGATGCAGTCTCAATATGACGTAGTGTGTCCATATTGTATGCATACTGCATGCAAGACTGTCATGATGTCAGATTTTCGTTTCATGGTAAAAAAAAAAGGCAGCCGTAGCAGACGATATACTGAAAGTAAAAAAAAAAATACAGGAGATTTGAACACAGAGGTACATTCTGGCTGTTTGGTCGACAAAATCAGCCTTCAGCACAGAGCACAGATGTTTCCTTGACTTTAACTGCTGAGAACTGCAGGTTTTCTGCATCTACAAATGGTCGCGACTATCAAGCAAAGGTTTTGATTGGAGAGCTGTATAATAAGCTGGTCCTTACAACAAACAGCCTAACAATGTTTCAGGGGCTTGAAAGTTTGAAATTTGTCTGGTTAAACATGTGCAGGCTGACACCATCCTCACAGATAGAGAGGTGAGCTGGGAAGCAGCTCAGACAGCGATGCACTTCAGAGAGTCCTCCAAAACCCCCTAATCGAATGACCATGGATTTTTGTGTAGTTGGTAGTAGAAGGTCCAATTAATTATGCATGACAGCGGCTTGACGGCCATTTGATTTTGTTACGTGCGCCCCCTCTGAGCCACCGATCCAATCAGGTTAGGATGCAACCCCCCCATGCTTTCTCCTCTTCCTCCATACAGGTCCGGGTGAGGCTGAGACTCCCCTTATCAGAGGGAGAGATTTCTTTAAGAGGGTGTTTGGGGCCTTGTAGGACATTTCATCATCATAATAAGTCCTTGTTATGCAGCCGGCTCACTCCTGTTTCCCTGCTATCAGGCCTCGTTGTCTTTGGAGAAGCAGCAGTTGGGCTGGACACCTGCCACAGCGGGGGGGGGGGTAGGCTGAGTTTATTATGTGAACAGAGAGGAGATGAGGAGGAGAGATGGAGTGTGACACCTGTAAGGATGAGATGGTGATGCAGTGCTTTCAGTAAAAGTACCCTGACTGAACACACGCTGTGAACGTGTTATCGCGTGTTTAGGTGTTACTTGGGATGCAACCTTACACGTCAGCCAGTCAATAATGAGAAATGTCTGAGTTAAATTAAAAACAGTTACATTTGCTTTGTCGATTAATTAATTGAACAGAAAATTTCCCTACAACTACTTTCATTTTTTAAAAGGAAGAATGTGAAGGTTTTACTTTGCTGCAGTACATGAAGGTAGAGGATAATGGCTAGACTGCTTTGAGCTGATAGAAAGGCAGCAGTAACTCAAATTACAACCAAGCTGTTGGATCTTGAAGCAGATGTGTTACAGCAGCAGAAGACCACACCAAGTGCCACTCATCTGAGCTAAGAACAGAAAACTGAGGCTACAATTAACACAAAGTCACCAAAATGGGACAACAAAAGACTGTAAAAACATTGCCTGCTCTGAGGAGTCTCAGTTTCTGCTGCATTGTTTGGATGGTAGGGTCAGAATTTGGCATAAACAGCAGTTTGAGTCAAGTTTCAGAATCCATCACAGCACAGAAACAGCATTAGTGAAGGTTACAACCGATCTTCTCATGGCCTCTGACAGTGGACTCATTTCTGTGCTTGTCCTGTTAGACCTCAGTGCAGCTTTTGATACTGTTGACCATAACATTTTATTACAGAGATTAGAGCATATAATAG
>VUQJ01026739.1:0-10065 GCA_015108635.1 Andinoacara biseriatus
GACAAAAAGCAAGTTCCCATAATGCAAATCAGCAAATCATTAACTCTGATAGCACAATTTTGGTTATGTGTGTGTGTGTGTGTGTGTGTGTGTGTGTGTGTCAGTAATGTACAGGAAGCCCAGATGAGTTTCACAGAACTCATTATGAATTCTTAAAATAGCAGCAGCAAACAAATGCAAAACAAACACTTTGTTTTGAACCACATGAACAAAAATATTTGCGCCTCCTGCTTTAACAGCAGCCTTTCTGGGACTGCCGAGCTGCCACAACCTCACGAGCCTTCTCGTTCTCTGAGCACTGCAAGAAAGCCCAGATGTTCATGCTCATCTGAGACACGTCACTGTTGTGCAGGCTTGGCAAAAACAATCAAAAGCTGGGGGGGAAATTCTGATGCTGCAGTGAAAGGTCAGGGCATTTCAGCATGAGACAAAACAAGTTCTTCTGTCCTCGCAGTCCTTGTATTCACTTCCTGCTGTGGAGGAGGTGAACGCACGTAATCTGGTGTTTCGGGTAAAGATCTGGCTGATAAGGACGTAAAGGAAGTCAACTTCTGCATAATTAGAACAAAACAACGCTCCCCATATTGATACACGTCTTACCCCCTTTGGCATCTGCCTCCAGGACCGCAGGCACGGCGTTTCTTAATTCACCAGAGTCCATGGAGACGCTTCGCTCCCGCTTGGATTTGGTTTTCAGCATCCCTCCAGCGCCGCTCACCGACTGGCTGCTAACTTTCAGCCCAGGGTTGCTCAGAGACATGTGATTGGTTTTGACTGCATGGCTGCCGGCACCAATGCCCTTTGACCCCAGGTGGGGAGCGGCTCCTGGCTGCTGCTGCTGCTGCTGCTGCTGCTGAGCCTGCTGGTTTACGCTGGGCATTTGGGATCGGCCGTCGCCGGTCACCTGCTTGCCGTGACTGGCTAGTTTATTGTCTGGGTGCATTTGAATGGCTGGTGATTGAGGTGAAGGTCGGGTAAGGAGAACTGCTGCGCCTGTCAGTCAGTGCAGTCACATTGCTTACAGGCGACACTGATGGAGAACAGAAAAAAATCACGGCGATCAGTATTGCAGAGTTCTGGGTCAGGCCTTTAAAGCAAACTTTAGTGTGTTCACTCACCTCATCTCATCTAGACACTCAGCTGACACACTGCCATGCTGCTTTTCAGGATGCTTCACTGACCACACACAGACCTAGGGGACAATGAGAGGGGAATATCATCAGCAGAGGCAGCCAGCACTGCTACTTATGAGTCCTCAACCTGTGGGTCAAACTCAGCACCGTGACACAGAAACGAGAGCAGAAGCCAAAGACCGATAAGAGGCCGAAGAGCCGCTGAGGTGACTGTCCCTTTAAGGCAAAGAGTGCAGCACTGAGCGTGAGCTGGGGGAGGGACCTGAAACTCAGCTCAGTAGCAGCGTTTAAAGCCCCTCCCTCTGCAAACCGCAAAAACTCCACCACAGACTCTGCTGTGCAGCTGAAACCCTCGGCCTCACTCACACTCATTCCTGTTTCACACTTGAAGCACAAACCAGCTTTTATTTATGGACCATTTAGACGAACAACCAAATCAAGAGCTCATCGGGACTCTCCCACCTTTATTTTATTTCAGGGCAACCACAGAGACCCCCCCCTCCCCTCTCTCGGTTTGCTTATACTTTTACAGAAAAAGTTAGCATATACTAGCAGAGCAAGAATGAAGCCAAGCATTAATAATGGAGGCTTTAATCTGGGTTCAGATCAGCTGATACACCACCTGCCTGTCTCCATCACCTCCAGTTTCTGATTTTAACCTCTGCTCCTCTCTGCAGCCTACAACCTCGTTGTACACCGGCGCACTCCGAGCCCATCCCACCAAAGATGTCTGTGCAGAAAGCATCAGCAAGTTTCAACAGGACTCCTCCACACCTGCTGCTGCTGAACAATCGCCGCTCAACACAGTCGTGCTCAAAACAAGCATCTCGGCCAGATATTCGGCTGACATCACGCATACGGCGTGCAAACATTTCTGAGCGATGACACAATCGCGGTCGATCGGGTCAGCTTTCCCGCTCCAGAACAGCCACCTGCAGCGCTCACTCACCTTCACAGGTAATGGTAAACACAACGCTCCCATCAGCCATTAACCAACAGCAGCTCGAGTCAGCACAGGAGGGCGCCTTGTTCCCTGGCTGAGGGTTTCATCATTCATTAACTCAAACCGGGACCGTCAGACGTTGCAACTGTTGACAAAGTATGACTCACTGCTTTGTGCAACACAAAGGGGAGGCAGACTAATCATTTGGTGACAGGCTGACCTTCAAGTGGACACTTATGAAAAGAAAGACCCGGTTAAAAGGAAAAGCCGTCTGGTGGTTCTGGGGCCAGCTCTGTCATTTATGCTACAGCTGCCCTGCTGAGGCAACAAAGGAGCAGCTTAAACCCTGAAAAGTGGAAAAACTGAAGAGTCACTGAAGTAAATCTCATGCCTCCTCTGAACACTGTGTAAACAGTTCAGCATCACGCTGTCATTATCCCCACTTCATGTATGGAGGACACAGCGTGACAATCCTTGTGACCGGCTGCCTCTTCCAGACTGGATGCATTTCTCTTCAGGAGGATGTTATGTATCTGTTATGTGCTAATACTTTAGCTAAAAAGGCTTTTTTTTCATGCATTCCTGCAAGAAAATAAATATTTTCCCTCATCCCAGTAAAATAACTCCACAAGTCCTTTTCGCTCGGCTCTCAAACAGCAAGTTTCCCTGTTCAGTTAAAAAAAAGATTAACTCAGACTCTCCTTTGAGCTAACGAGCAGGCAGATAATACATGACATGCACTTTTTTCCATCCAGCACAGCAATGGTGGAAACTCATCTTCAGTCTTCAAAATGGGACCTAACAAACCAACGGGTGCCATCAGAGTAGCTGCATCCACCTCTTACACCATCCATGGACTGCACCGTACACCATGCACCACTACTGGCGTCTGTCCTGTTCAGCGTGCACAGCTGCACTCCAACACCAACGGAGCGCAGAGAGAAGTGAAAGGTGAAGGTGAAGTGAAAATTAACGTCATTAATGTTGTCTCATGTTACCGCAAGTGCAATTAAAGCTTCCCACCAAGCGGTGCTTTACAATGACCTTTATCTTTAACAGCGAGCACCCAACCCTGGAGCTCCAGCCACAGAGGACTTTTTCCTGACCACAAACCGCCGGACCTCCTGTTTTACAAATAAAGCACCAGATTTTCCAAAAGTCACGCTTCAGTAGTTTCTGTTAGTACAATTCTGTGTCTGAAAGACCGAGACGCTGGAAGATGTACATGTAAATACTTACCTAAAAATATTTGAAAATGTTTCGAATAAATTCTTATCTATGTAAAGACATTTCCACAAAGTTAGGACACGGGGCATGTTTACCGCTGTGTTGCATCATGTGGCATGGATGCTAGGTTGGTGCCAGGCCGGGATTTACAGAGAACTGTAATGAGAAATGAGAAAATATTGAGGAGGCCGAAGGAGAATGGCCAGACCGCTTCTAGCCAATAGGAAGCCACCAGTAACTCAAATAACCACCGGCTATAACCAAGGTATGCAGAAGAGCTTCTCTGAATGTGGCTGAAGCAGCAGAAGACCACAGCAGGTGCCACTCGTGTCAGCTAAGAACAGGAAAATGAGGCTACAATTCACATGGGCTCAACAAAGCTGGATAAGAGAACACTGAAAAACGCTGCCTGGACTGATGAGTCTTAGATTCTGCTGCCTCACAGTTTGAATACCATCTGGAAGGCCTGGGTTCGAGTCCACCTTGGCCCGGCCTCTCTGTGTGGAGTTTGCATGTTCTCCCCGTGTCTGCGTGAGTTTCCTCCCACAGTCCAAAGACATGCATGTACTGGGGTCAGGTTAATTGGCCAATCTAATTGCCCACAGGTGTGAATGAGAGCATGAACGTGAGTGTGAATGGTTGGCTGTGACTCTGCCTCTCGCCCTATGTCAGCTGGGATAGGCTCCAGCCCCCCGCGACCCTCAAAAGGATGGATGGAACATGAAAGCATGACCACATCCACAGTGCATGCACAATACAAACGCCGTGAGGCGACTGTTTGTCGTGAATTGCTGTATAAATAAAATTGAAATTGAATTGAATCTTCTTCTGGTTGCTTGCAGCAGGATCATGAGCCGTGTCACAAAGCTGCTTTCTTGAACATGGAGATGAGTTCACTGCACTCAAATGACCTCCACAGTCACCAGATCTCAATTCAACAGGGAACCTTTGGGATTAGGTAGAACAGGGAATTTGCATCATGGTTGTGCAGCAAGTGTGTGATGCTATCAGGTCAGTACTCTCAGAGGAACGCTTCCAGCACCTTGATCTGTGTCACAGTGAATTTAGTCAAAATGAATCCTACCCTGTACCAGCAATACAAGTCTTTGAGTGACTATTATTACTAATAAGCCTAATTAGATACTCTTCAACTCATCTAGTTCTTTGTTGTCCCAGGTCCCAACTTTCCTGGGCATCAAATTCCAAATTAACAGAAAATATCATGTTTTTAAATGCTTTAAAAAAAGCAAAGAATTGCATTCTGGTAAATTTTACAAAACATTTCTACTTTTTTGGAAATGAGACGGTCATCCAACAACCCAAAGTTCAAACACTGCTTTCACGCTGACCCCATCACACAAGCATAATACATTTTAAAAGTCAACCCTGAGATATGGTAAGTACTTAATTATGGTGACATTTGAACGGTGCAATAAATCAGATCAACCTGGCAAATAATAAAGGCAGTAAAAAGCAAAAGGTAATATTCCTTAAGGGGAGCCCGTCCCCCTTTTCCTCCCATCCTTCACACCGTTTCTGTCAAGTTTAAAATTTTATTTCAGTTTTTCTGTCCATGCTGACAAGACTGCAGCTGGTCTCACAGCGTTCCCCCTCAAACATGGTGTCCTATAGTTATTTCTGCTGGTTTCACATATGGTGCTCTCATTTTTGAAATAATAGATAAGTTACTAGAAAAAATGCTGATGAATTTCACACATAAGCTTCTTACGACGGCTAAGAGAAGAGATGACGTATAATGAGGTCTTCATTGAGCAAACGAACATCCCAACACACTCTAGAAATGTATAGACACCGATGTGCCGTCGCTTGTTTCCTAACCATCACACATTACTAAACTATTAAATCAACCGCACAATTACAGACAACACACGAGAAACTGGTGCAGAAATAACTTCAAAAGATGAAAAAACTGTTGCAGCTGAATAATTGCAGCAAGTGACTTTTGCATTAACTCAAATACATCAGGCTTAGTAAACGACAACCCGCTAAACTGCCAGCACGCAGTACGTAAACATGCAAACCCAAGGTGTGTCGACATGGAGGGGGGGCGGGCCCGAGGGCCTCGTTAGCTGACTGCAGAACAGAGATTTAGCAGTGACCATTACTTCATAGATCCATGAAGCATGTGAAAGCCTGTTGACCAAATAAAGCAAAGAATACACAAAAAAATACACTAGAAAACATGACATGTTTTGTTGTATGACGAAGGGAATTGTGGTGCATTTGTGTATTCCAGTCAGACATAATTATTAATTAAACTCAAACGTCCATGACTAAAAAACTTTTCTGCTTTTGTGACAGTCAAGCTGTGGATTTGGGTGGTGGCACAAAAGTCCTGTCCCGAGTGCAAAGGTCATATTTACAGTTTGTTACTTCTGACTATTTGTATAAAAAGAAATTGTTTTATACTTAAATAAATCAAACCCAAACTGACAAAACGAGAAGAGGGCAAGAACGAGCAATCCAAAGCAACAGGGACAAACGGAGTAAAAGACATAAAATATTAAATGTAATGTGGAGGCATCAGTTAACTAAAAAGGTTTTACACTTATTTGATGATCCCAGTTGTCACCTGTGCGAGCGGAGCAGAAAAATCCTTGTTTGTGCTCCATTTCTGTCATTTAGGTCTCATTTATGTTTTGAGACGCCAGCTGAGTCCAATAATAGATGAAGGCCCCGTTTAAATGAGAATGGAGTGAAAACGATGCTTTTTGGGAAAGGGGGGGGGGCACATGCAGACTATGGTTGCAACCATAGAGTGCACGACCCCCGTCAACCATAGTGCGCATGTGTGAGTGCCCCCCATTTCCAAAAAGCATCGTATTCACTCCGTTCTCGTGTAAACGGGCGGCGGTGTTTTAGGGGTTAACTGAGTTTTTCCTTCCCACTGTCGCCGGGTGCTTGCTCATTGGGGCTGTTTTTTCTACATTATTGAAAGGTCTTCATCTTACAATTAATTGAATTAATAGCTACACTAAACTAGCAAATCCCTAAAGACAGTAAGTGAATACTATGCATGTAATTTAAAGAGTGCGCTTTAGATAAAGCACATGAAGATTACATTATGAAATAAGCTGTTATCTGACTGTTTGTAATTAAACGAGTTACTCAAAACACAACTGTGCGTTGGAACAGGAAGTGATACAATATTGCAATTTCTTCTAGTGTGCCAGCTCAGATACAGAGGGGGGTTTTTTTCCCTGAGTTATGACACTTCTGCTTTTCATAATTCTGCTCAGTCATTTGAAAATGTAAACAATTAAGCCTATGTGAGCAGCCATTTAAATAAAATGTTCACTCAGTGGGCTGAAGGAGACTGACAGGAAGTGTGTCTTTATTTGAATTGCCTCTTTTCAAATATCCCAACAACCAATGCACTCTATTAAACTGCAATACTACAATACAATCCTTCATTAAAGCTTTAAAGTTCAGCTTTTGTTTCACCTGTGCTTGCAGCTAACAGAGGAAGTCGTTTATAGTGTTGAATTGTATTTATAATATTTAGCTTATCCTTATGTATGTAAATAAGGAGGGTAAAATGTTATTAGCAGGAAATGTATAAACCGGCAGCCAATAAATAAAAATGATAACATTTATTTAATGAGTTCAATCTTATTTAAAGTTACTGATATCAGTGAAGTCATGCCGTGTGAATTGTAGCCTATAAAATACTATACCATTCTTTCAAAGTGAGACAGGAGAGACAATGGCTCTTGCCTTTGGCTGCAACAACAACAAAAAAAAGAGTTATTACACCAAGCACAGTGTGTACAGTTAAAAGATTTATACTGATTTATACACAATATAAACTGCATTACCTTAAAATTACAGTGTGCAAACTGCTAGATTTCAGTCGGCTACAGACAACTGAATTATTTTTTCTTACCCCTCCGAGTTATGTGCTTAATCCTCACTGCTGTGGCTGCTGTACGTTTTAGAGCCAAAAAAATAAAAAATAAAAAATTAGACTGCACCCCATAACAGCCAAGACCTGCCAGTGTGTTTCTGCTACTGTTTGTGTAAATAAATAAATAAAATTTGTACACACTAAATTTTAACGTATTTTAAAAATACCAACACCCAGCAATAAATCAGGAATAAAATAAACAAACAAACAAAAAAAAGATTATATGAAGTCGATGAGTCAGTGAAGATCACCTTTGGCTGATGACATTGATATGAACGAGCTGTGGAGGACACGCTGAACTTTTCTGTCGGTAAGTGCTGCTGTTTTTCCACTGTTAGCCGCTGTTAGCAAAACTTTCTTTGAAGTGGATCTAACATTGCTGAACTCAGACGCTTAGTGACTAAACTCTACAATGTGAGCATGTAATCAGTTTTTTCCAGAGGGAAAGTGGGATTTTTAGGACACTCAAGCCTGACATTACCTGGCATATTATTAGCTTATACCCAGCTGTTGTTGCTTAGCCGGCTAGTTGTCAGCTGTCCGAGGAGGTCAGAGTCACATGTCTGATTTACTGACAATATTATGGCAATACCGACACAATGCTGCTTTCCTTTGTGTTTTTGCTTCTTTGATGAAGGAGACGCCTTCTCACATGATAGAACATAGATATGATTCTTCATATCTTGAGTCTGAAGGTGCAGACAAGAATTAAAATTGAAAGTTCTCTTCTTCTTCACCTTTGCTGTACATATGTGACTAGAGACAAGCCACATACATAAAACACGATTACTAATGAGGGCTGATATTACAGTGTTCATTTTAATGTTGCTTGTTCCTTATTAATACACTTTAGATTTAAGATGTTGCTGCTGTTTTTAAAGCAGGCATCAGCTGGGCATGTGCTTGTGCAAAGGCCAGGACTAATGTGGTAAGGAATAAAATCTTCCTCATTTGCCATTTGCACAAGTTGTTTGAGAAACAAATTCAGTTTGAAAATTGGATCTGGTCCAGATGCTTCCAAACACGTTAGGGGAATATTTCAGTGAGTTTTAAAATCCAGAAAAACATGGTGTTTACATGTAAAGCCAATAACGCACAGCCATGACAAGTGCACATAGCACAGGCCATCACACCCACACATATGCACTTACATGCTTTCAGACATCATTGGAAACAAACAGCACTGCTCTCAGTTAAGGCTTGAGGTTTGCGGAGTGTTTTGAATATATTTCCAGAAGGGATTTGACTCCCAGTGTGGAAAATGGTTTTTATATTTCACTTTTTAACAGGAAATCCAGGGATGTTCTTTGCTGTATACTGAGGAAAACCTGTGGTGAAATTTAAGACAACAGTGCAACAATCACAGGTTAGTGCTGTGCATGTATCCCATCCCAGTGTGGGTCACACGGAGCTTCAAAAAAAAGCTGTAAAGTAATTGAGATGGTACAATGACACCTCTTTGGGCCTGTTGTGGCAGTATGCAGCCTGGGTAAGCAGCTATGACCTCCTGGGAAAAGAAAGAGCAAAACTCTGCAGATTACAGTTTACAGGATACAAGGCCCTGCAAGAAGAGGGCTAAAATGGGGGGGGGGGAGGGGGGGCTGGTAACCACTTTTTGATCACTGTTTGTTAAAAATGTGGATCACTGCTGCGCCGAACCTTCTGCAACTCTTTTGCAACTCTTTCAGCATTCGGTCGCAGTTTGGATCAGTTTAAGCAATAAAAATATAAAGTTGGGCTCAGGGAAAGCTCGTTGGGTTAAAATGCAGCTTTCAGTACCGTTGGCCATTCTCGGAGAGTCTGGCAGAAAGCCTCGATGCAATCTTTAGCCATGCAAGGTCACGGAGAGAACAAAATATGAATACACAGCAGCTCTGTTGGTCATCAGTGGTAAACACTGAGGCCAAAGTGTTTCAAAGCACTAATGAATGAATAATGTGCGTGAGGCAGGAGCACATACAGTTACACTGACTTTTGATACATCAGTTATTTAACAAACTGCATT
The DNA here is from genome assembly GCA_015108635.1 of Andinoacara biseriatus. Lineage (NCBI taxonomy): Eukaryota > Metazoa > Chordata > Actinopteri > Cichliformes > Cichlidae > Andinoacara > Andinoacara biseriatus. The sequence continues at coordinate 9,237 of VUQJ01026739.1, forward strand.
TGCACTTGGCGCCAGTCAAAACGTATTTAAGAGAAGGAAACCAGGTTACATGTGACTTGCTGCTCTGTGCTCTACCTTAGGACACGGCTAACACAACATGTGTGACTTCGCTAAATATCATTTCTGTGAAGGACTAATAACTAAAACGCTTGGATGACACAGGCTGCTGGCAAAGGTATATAAAGCTGGAGGCTAACAACTATAAATGTAACGGAGTATAAGAGTCACATCAGCAACACTGTTGGAAGTGAAAACGTTTGCTGAGGGCTAGCGGACTAATGACAGATGCTCGTCTCTATTCAAATGAGTTCTCACCATCTAAGAAAGTTTTCAGTAAAGCAGTTATGATTAACATGTTCAATACACCCCAAACTGCCAACAGTATTCACTCGTCTGCCTTCACATGAACCCGAGTAACATCTTAATCCAGAGGCTTTAATATGATTTGCAGCTATAACAGCTTCAGCTCTTCTGGGAAGTCTTTCCACAGGTTTAGGAGTGTTTATGGGAATTTCTGTCCATTCTTCCAGAAGCACATCTGTGAGGTCAGACACTGATGTTGGAGAGAAGGCCTGGCTCACAGTCTCTGATCCATCCCAAAGGTGTTCTATCAGGCTGAGGTCAGGACTCTGTGCAGGCCAGTCAAGTTCCACCACACCAAACTGGCTCATCCATGTCTTTATGGAGCTGCTCTGTGCAGCACTTGGAACCACCAAACCCAGCCTCCTCCATCAGATTGGCAGATGGAGAAGTGTGATTGATATGGAGAGAAAATTGATTCAAAATATCTGTGCCTGTAATGCTGGATTTGTAATTTTTTGTGCAATTG
>VUQJ01026740.1:0-16090 GCA_015108635.1 Andinoacara biseriatus
CATTTGACATCTCTAACTGCAGTGAAATCTGCATTAAGTTTTGATTAAATTGTACAGTATGCAAAGGTTCATTATGACCTGTATTTTATCTTTTCAAAGATAATATAAAACACAATCTGATTCATATTTCTATAAATAAGGTCAGTAGATCTTGATATCGGTCAATACAACATGACGGTCTTGTAAATTGCATTGTTTAAATCGAGTCGGTGCACTTTAAAAGTTACTCCACCGCATGAAACATTCACATTCTGATACACCAACCTAAAGTCAGCACACTTGTACCATTTTATCTTTAAGCTGTCGGGCATAAAAACTCTTTATGCGCCATGCTTGTCATGGCTGGTGTTGTGTGAGAGCCATCATGGCGCTGTTGGAGAAACTATTACAAGACAGTTTTAAGTACTTTAGCAGGTGTTTGTGTGTCTGTGAACAGATTTTGTCAATGTGATAGCAACTTTACTTTATACTGGTACAATTAGGTAACTTCGATCACAATCACGTTTTTTTGTAGTCCAACTTACTGTCTCACTTTTAATATGTGAAGTGCCCCCCCCCCAATGTAAATTATGTGGTGTATCTTGGAACTCATTGGCATTGCAGCTGGACCTACTCTGTGACTGTCTCTGGTTTAAGCATTTCATGAAAACATAATACAATCAATCTAAGCGCTTACCTTGCATTAACCACAGACAGATAAACACCTGGCAAAGTACTTAAAACACCTTTTTAAGTAGTTCCAACTTTAGTATGTGCCATAGGACCACAACAAAAAATAACAGACTCACAACATTAAAACAATATCAGCCTGATTAAAAAAAAAAAGGCTGATCACATGTTTAAAATGTTGTGCAACTTTGACCTGGAACATGGGATCATAGGAGAGGGGTTCTTTCATCTGTTTGGTGGTCGTCCTCGTGGACCCTTAAATACAAGCATAAAAAAAAAAAGTTACACATTTTTTTTGTTGCAGATTGCACAAAAGTAAAAACAGTTTTCTTCGTAGTAGACAGTACACGTAATCCATGAGGCACTTAAATTTGACATTTATGTCTACCTTTGTTGTGGCCGTTGACAGAGCGAATACACAGCAAGGAGAAATGCCTGAGGACAGAGTGGTCATTGAAATGTGTATCGACATGAAATACCTAAACACTGCAGTAACTGAGACTTACACCCAAAAACGCCAAGCCTCCTTGGACTGCAGCAGCCCATTCAAAGCTGAGATGTTGAACAATAATTCCACCCACAATTGGGCCATAAAACATCCTTAAAAACAAATTTACACATTAGAATCCAAATCACAGCAGTAAAAATCAAAAGGCCAGGAAACAAATGTCTTAGGGACTTACCCAGTGGACCACACTGCACCAAATAACCCAGACACCATTCCAAGTGTACTTAGCCCCTCTTCAAATCCTTTTTCACTACAAAGAAAAAAAGTGGTGCCAGGCACAACAAACCCCGCCCCCCAGCAGACGTTTTAGTTGATTTGAACAGTATCCGTCTCACAAACATGTCACTCTCCAAACATGGGATCATCGAGATAACACATTTATGAAAAAACAAAACAAAACTACAGCTCATGAATGTTGAGCATTATGTGAAGTCACTCACTATGCACAAGTGATGATCTCGGGGAACGGGGGGATTGCAGTCATTCCCAGAGAAAACCCAATTAGACCAAGCATGATAACCAGCAACCACAGCTGACTAAACATACAAAAACCAAAACAAAAATACAGAAAAAATACAGAAGTTAGGCTTATAAGCCACAGAGAATCATTCTTTTTATAAGCTGCCGAAGCAACACGTGTCCCACTAATATCCCCCCTAGCAGTGGTGTAGAGTTTAATTACCTGGGGTCAACCATCCAAAGCAACAGACGGAGGTGAAGAAGAGAGTGCAGGCAGGGCAGAGTGGGTGGAGGTGAGTGTCAGATGTGGGTTAAGATGGAAAGATAGCAGCAAGAGTGAAAGGGAAGGTTTACCCAGATGGTAGTGAGACCTGCTGATGTGTGGTTTGGAGACAGTGGCACTAACAAAAAATAGTTGAAGATAAGATTTTTGCTGGGAGTGACCAGAAGGGACAGAATTAGAAATAAGAATATCAGAGGGCCAGTTCATGTTGAGAGATTTGGAAACAAAGTTAGAAAGGCAACGCTGAGATGGTTCAGACATGTGCAGAAGAGGGATAGTGGATATACTAGATGTTGAAGATGGAGCTGCTAAGCAAGAGGAAATTAGGAAGACCAGGAAGAAGGTATTGTAACAATGAAGCTGGGAAAGCTGAGCAGCATCACTCCTCTAACATCACTCTTGGCTAAGAAGGGGATACACGTCTTCTTAAAATGACCATAATTTTGAAATAGAGAATTGATACTTTCACCTGAAGCACACACTCACCTCCGGATGTGAAGAAAAGGGGCGGGACCAAGCAGACAGAAGCCAATTGCTGCAGCGAGGCTTCCTGTCACCATGAACCCCATCCTAGTGGCCTTGTGGAAAACAAGATCAAATCTACATTAAAGACAAACTATTCACCCATATTTTATCATTTTGGTTGCTTTGATACATACGGGATATTTATCTGTGAAATACCCAATCAGCGGTGATGCCAGACAATACGGTAAAGACACACCAAGCATTATGAGTCCCACGTAGCCGTTTGAGAGGCTGAACTAAGGATAACATATAGGAAAAAAGTTGTTCACACAATGCACAACAAATTCTACCAAAAGTAAGCTGACTTTATCATAAAGAATAACATTACCCTGTCAATAGCAAATAGTGATAAAGTAGCGTCCAAAAAGCCCAGACCTGCGCTAAGAGTGAATATTATATAGCAGAGCAGGATTATTTTGACGTGGGTGAGTAGTCGAAAGAATGAATCCTTCGACGGGTCTGCCTCTGAGAGAAGGGAAGCACAAAATATGGTTCAGTTATAATCTGAGAAAACTTTTGAAAAAATGGCTTGTTCAAATGGACAAATAATACACTGAAATCTCAAGTGTTACCTACCAATGGATGGCAGGATGTAAATGTTGAAAGGAGCCATAATGAACAGGAAGCACCCAAGAAACAAAAAAGGGACTTCGTATCCAAACGACTGGTAGAGCCAGCCTCCCACTGGTGGTCCCAGGATAAGGCCAAGTCCTGCGAAAATCTCCAAACTACCCTAACACAGTACAAAGATATCAAAATACTGTGGGAATTTCTTTCAGCTTTATTTCATGGTATGTCAAGGGTTAGTTGTTTTCTGAGATATACATAACAACTCAAACCTATAATGCTTATTTTGTTATCTCGTGATTCTAATGTCTAAACAGCATGCCAGGCTGACAAGTTTATCCACTCTCACCAAAACAGTTGCCACATTGTTTGGGAATATTTTTGCTGTCATGGCAAAAGTGGAGGTAATAGCAGCGGCAAAGCCCACAGCATCAAGCGACCTCACAACAAAGCACAGAGTAATGAATACAGGTCCTTCAGAAGCCCGATCAAGCAATCTGCAAAGGAAACGAAGAGCCAATCAGCTACGATCCAATGAAATAGAAAGAGTAAAAGAAATGCAGATTGACTAAATGAGCTCAGAGGAACGGTGAGTGATATTAGGCGAAGGTGACTGAACACATTATGAAGAACAATGTTGACTTTTAAGCCTTTTTATTAATCTTCAGCTTTTCTTTTAAAACGTTACAACTTCAGTAATCTGTCTGGGGCTCACAGTCTGCGTTCTTTCTGAAGTTATAAATGGATTTGTGTAGTTTCATTTTGAATGAATTCCCTTACTTCTCTTAGGCAGTGCAGCAAAGTAGTTTTTAGCAGATTTGGCTACACAAGTTGGGAGTTATTTTCCGCTGTGGATTAATACAAACCTGTTGCAGTGACGAGTATTTACAGCGGCATTACGCATGCCTGGAAATGACTCAAAATACGGAGCTGTGCGTAAACAGTGTGGCCAATGGATGTGTTCTCGTTCAGTTCACTCAACACAAAGAACATCTGTTACATTGTTAGCTTGGTATTTTCAGGAGATTTGTGGGAAATGAGAATAAGAAAATGTAGTTTTTTTCCAGCCTCATGCTCACCATAATTAATATGAAACACAGGTCGCTTACCCAAATACAATAGTGCAGCCCGATGACACAAAAAGTCCTGCAATAAGCATGAACTTAGCACCAATCTGGACAATCTGATGCACAAAGAATGAGTCAGTTGCACTTTTATACTGTCTCTGTTTACACTTATAACACAGTGCATATGGCATGAAATCAAAGACTATACTTACATATTTTCCCAGTATCAATGAACTAATTAAATTGCAGATAGCATAGCACCCAAATATGAGACCAACAACAGTCTGACTGGCTCCTTTCTTCACTGCCTAAATATTAAAACAGGACAAGAGATAATTTAGGTGACAGATAAGTGAAAGAAGGACAGTTATCTTTATTTATTTATTTATTTAAAAATTTATTTTACCAGGTAAAATGTTTGAGAACTAGTTCCCATTTACAAACATGTCAAAATAGACTCTTTAGAATTAAAAAGTGACTAATAACTTGTCAGACTTATTGTTCCACTCTCCTCCAACAATTGCATTTCTAACTCATGACATGCCCTATACCAGATGATTAAAAGAGAGCTATTTGTTTACTGGCCTTCAGGGAGGCTGCCTGACGGCAGCACATGACTACTCATTCATTGCCTTCAGAAGACATTACTACAGAGTTCTTAAGGTAAACAGCAGTCTAATCTGTGCACTGTACAATTACAGGGGTGCACAAATACATTTTACTAGATTAAGACACTTCCTAGTTTCTTCCTTGAAGAACTGTTTGTAGATATATACACATGTGTTTGTGATCATTAACCCATGTTAATGTTGAGAGCATCACTGTTTTTGGATTTTCAACTTCATTTTTCTTTGGCGTTTAATTCAGCTTAATTTGATTGTTTCGATTTAGTGTTTATTGCTTGAAAAGATCTAGGTTTAGTTGTGCTTTCACTAGTTTTAGTGTTATGTTCAGTCTTTTTAACAACTATTTCAACTATTAAGAACTATTTCAGAACTGACATTAGAAAACAGTGTGGGAAATAATTATTTGATCCCCTGCTCAATTTGTCAGTTTGCTTACTTACAAAGAAATGAACAATCTGTCATTTTTATGCCACATGTGGCACACAGATTACAATCAATCAGTTACAGATACTCCCGATCTCATCTCAATATGTATAAAGCACACCTGTCCACAGAATCAATTTCTTCTCTTCCAGCTTCTCCACCACCACGGGCCAGACCAAAGAGCTGTCACAGGACGTCAGTGACAAGATTTTAGACCTGCACAAGACCCTCCTTCCCTCAGCCAGAACACTGTAGATGGGTCATGGATGGGTTTTCCAGCATGACATTGACCCGAGACATTCTGCCCAGGCAACAAAGGAGTGGCTAAAGAAGAAGCACATTAAGGTCATGGAGGGGCCTAGCCAGTCTCCAGACTTCAGTCCTTTAGAAAATCTGAGAAGCTGAACTGGGAGCTGAAGCTTTGAGTAGCCAAGCGGCAGCCAAGAAACCTAAAGGATTTAGAGAGTTTCTGTAAAGAGGAGTGGGCTAAAAATCTCTCCTGAGATGTGCGCAAACCTGATGAGCAACTTCAACAAACGTCTGTGCTTGCCACCAACAATGGTTTCTCCACCAACTCCTGAGTCATGCTTTTCTGGGGGATCAAATACTTATGCCACACACTGCCAGACAAATCAATTTAAACTTTTATGTAATGCGTATTTTCTGGATCTTTGGTGGATATTGTGTCTCTCTCCATAAAAATGAAACTATCATAAAACTGGAAGACTATTCATTTCTTTGTAAGTGAGCAAACTTACAAAACTTTACAGGAGATGAAATAATTATTTTCCCAACTGTACATACACATCACACTGTGACTCATATTCATTTGAACCATAAGTCTCAATAAACAGATGCCCCCAAAACCTCTTCAGGTCGGTTGTGATGAGAAATTTGACCTGACTGAAGTCATTTTCTGTATAAATTTATTTAGTTTTAGTTTTGTAAGTTCACTGTGTCATTTCACTTAGTTTCCGTTTTAGTCAAAAGAGTCTACTTTTTATTTATTTTTATTTTTCACACTTAGATTTATTTCACTAAAATAATCTTAGTATCATACCATCTAGCCAAAAGCCAATTATTAGATATCTTTGGAAGTTTACATAAAAAGCACATAAGAACATATTTTTCTTACTAATTTAGATTTATAATAATAGGTAGATATTTTTTTTCACTATCTGACAGTTTGAAAATTGCTCTTAAATAACTCTCTGTAACTGATCACTGCATTGTTAAATTATTTGCCATTTTTCCAATTAAAGGTAGCCTCCACAACAGCTACTGAGGTGGCAGTTATTTTACATTTATAATTAAATGATCTCCCTGGCCACAATATCTAAGAGACACTTCCAAAATAGAGCAAAAGTTGTAAAACATAGTGCAACAGCAGCAACAGTAAAGAAGCAGCCAATAAGAGAGTATAACAACCACTGTGTTTTTTCTTCTGTCAAAAGCTGCATTCATAAGCTCTTTCTTTTCTTTTTTACTTTTTATTACTGAACCTCTAACCTCTTGTGCTGTAACATGTGATTTGTACCCCATGATGTGGGCTGCCTTCAGCTTACCTCAGTGGGGAAAAATGGGCCTAATATTGAGTAGCATATCATTGAGCTGAAGTTGACAGACGCCATTGATATTAAGGTGAGAACCTCTTTTCTTGTGAACCTCGGAGGAGATTCTGATGATTCAGCTGTGGTGCTGTTATCTGACATTTCTGAAGAGAAAAAGCAGCAAAAACATGGATAATGAGATTCTGGAATGTTGAATGTTGAAGAGCATAAAGTTCGTGGTACGATTTAGCGCAATGATAAGGAATAAAGTCAAGGTGAGTCAGTCAGCTGTGGAGCTGATTGACTGCCGGCAATTTCACAGTTTATTTTATTCCAATTTTTACGCAGCGCACAAAGGTCACAAACCTCTTGTCGGCAGATCAACGTCGATTTTCAGGGGTCTGTTTCCAGTGGTCCGAGTCAGAAATGCAAAAGGTGCCAACCATACAGAGCAAAGGTTAATTTCTGATAACACCAGTCGCGAAGTCAACACCTTCTTCCAGCCTCTTCTGCTACAAGTGGCTACAGTCATGTGCATGGCAGAGACTCCCCACCATAGACAAACATACGTAGACGCCGCAGTGCGCGCTGAATCGGACGTCAACGTCGCCGCCATATTGGATGTGGCACACAGAGACGCATGCTTCTTGTAACCCTTGCTTTTGTGTAAAAAAAAAATAATAATGATACATTTAATTTAAAAAGCAGTTTACGGAAGTTGGCAATAGATGTTTTTTGGTCTTACTTTTTATTATATGCAATAAAACATGGATCTATAAATTTTTGTATACAGTTTCATTGCTAAAAGAAAACGAAGTACTGTAGATGCCGTGTCTTATTTTAATTTTTTAAAAACATTTTATGTATTAAAGATTGCCAATAATAATACTTAATTGATTTAAAAAAAATACTGAATATAAAAATGCTTTTTTTTAAAATTCAGAAAACCTGCAGATGTTATGCCTACATGTCAGGATCTGGTTATTATAGACATTTTTCATCACAGTAACAACGTTACAAACATTGGTAGCTGTATACACTCATAAAACATGAGAAATACATATACTTGTTTGATGCCTGCACCCTAACATCAGAGAATGTTATGTTATTTTTGGTGCCCATCAGTTTCCCAATATATGTTCATGCATGTCTGAATGTGTGAATGAGACGCATTAACTTAAAGAACTTTGTAGAAAGGCGCTTTATGAATTTCAGTCCATTTACTTGTATTCGTATACAGATAGTACTATTACAGTACTAATAGTTATCGTATACTACTTTAAAAATGTTATAAAAGTTTTATAACAGTAACTGCAATACAGATTTATATCAAACATTTACTTAGGGTATATGTACGGTATTGCATGTTCACACCATTTTTCTTGGGGGTTACTCCAACAATCCAAAGACATGCATGTTCGATTTATTGGTGACTCTTTGCAAATGGGTGTCTGTGTCTTTGTGGTAGCCCTCACGCTATGAGAGCTGGGATAGGCTCCAGCTCAACCATGAGCCTGAATTGGATAACTGTGAGTAAATGGATGTGTGGATGGAGCTTACCAGGGACCAAGATGCCTGGAACATATTTGTCAGTAGGAAAAATCTACATCTGTAATAATAAAACAGATTTTTTTTTGAATAAATATCTATAATTACAGATACATTACACATTTTAAAAATCAGAATATTCTTTTTTTTTTTTTTACAATAACATGCTTGCCTGAAATAAATAGAATTTTATGAACTAGACTACTGTAACTACAGAACACCAGTATCACAAAGATCCATTTAGAACATAAAAGTAACATTAAATTAAACATTTACCCCACATTCATAGAAAAACTGAAAGTGAAGAGGAAGCATTTTGCAATCACTTCATTTGCATTAGAGAGTAAAAGAGCTAAAATGGAAAAGAAAAAAGAAAAACAGCAAAAAATATTTGAACCATAGAGTTTTATTCCATTTTGGCCACCCTATAGGTCCTCAGAAACCTATAGTCATATAATTTTTTGTTTCCATCACACAAAAAAGAGAGAAAAGCAATCCTTCAGCAAACTATTCAGTTATTAGGCAGTATTGCTGATAATAACTGACACGCACTGTTGCTAAAATCTCTAAAACTGCGCTGAATAAAAAAAAACTGAAACGAAAACACCTGCTCTAAATTTTCTGTAGCTTTTTGCAAAATACTTTCCCAATAAAATAAACTTCTAAAAACGAATGACAAATTTCCAGGTATGATCACGTTTGTTTCTTTATACAGTAGCACCAAATCTACATGAATCTCACTCCCACTAACGGTTCATCTTCAACAACTTAGGAATACATTGTAGTTAATGCTTTCGCATGTTTACGTTCTCATTCTTTTTTCTGTAACATCAATCAAAAAAAAAACAAAAAAAAACTCATTGTGCCATATTAAAGCGAGGTGAAGTACAAAATTATTCAAAATAGCAACATACACACATTTTTCTAAGCACATAATAATGTTAGGTCACTAAATATACAGAGCAAGCAGCATTGTATTTTCTTTTGCAGGTACAACATTAAGTTCTGTGTCGGTAGTATTATTGCACACAAGCTCTATCTAAAGCAGCACTGATTTCCAAATAGGCAAACTACTGTACTTCACATTCAAATGCAGAATTCAAGTAGCATCTTAAACACCCAGCGGAAACAAAACAGAGTCAACCAATGGGACTGACTGAAAAGATCTTAATCGTTACTGTGCAGGTTTATTCTGGGTGGGATGAGATCTACGTGACATCATTTTCTGCTAATTTCCTAGCAGACATCCTTTCAGCCAAATACATTTGGCTAGATATGGCACCCATAGAGTAACTGTACACCATTACTGACAATTGTATCCACAACAGCTGATTCTGAAATCAACAAGGAATAGAGAATAAATGTTTATTAAAACAAAATGTGTTTAAATTTACAAGCGGAAAATGAACCCGCCTTTGACGGCTCCTGTATAATGTTTTGAATGTACAGTGGCCAAAATAATATGATTTACTATGTTCATTGCAGCACTTCATGGAAGTAGCATGGAGAGAAAATATACAAACTATGATAAACTGTACTCAACTTTTTATATTGCCGTTACCAAATTCATATATTCCTCTCTTGCATGTTCAGCAAATTGAACATAATGTTGAAGACATTCAACAGAAAAAAAAATCTAACTTTTACCTTGAAATGATATAACAAATAAATATAATTAAATACCTATAACATTAGGTGTGTGATATAAGAAAACTGTATAATATATTTACTTATTTCTTAATACTGATTTAAAATAGTGCAGCGTTATGGTATGGCTTAGCGAATGCGTATATAAATTTTGAACGCCACTGCAGATTTATATATTTGCTGTGCTTGTCTTTATAAACACCACAAAGTTATTAATTTGCGATTCAAGAGCCGGATAATGTCTTCGTTACTACAGATGGCACTAAACCTCCAGACTGCTTTTAAAAGTCATTGTAATATGAGTTTGTCTTTTTTCTGTCCCAGAAGAAGGTTTGCTTTCTTTATTCTAATATATAGCATATCATGACAGTTATAATAGTTTGACTACATGACTACATTTAATATATGAACTAGAAATTATGGACTAACTTATATCTCTTTCATCAACACCGACCTGGAGTGACTTTGTCCTCAACACACTGATTGTAAATACTCTGCATGTGCAAGTCTGACTTGTACATATATTAATCTCGTCTTTAAAAAACAGGGCATTTACTCCATCATAGCTCCACACACTGGAGGGTGAGACCACTGGGCTCTCTTGAGCTAGTGTACAGGAACACCATATGACCCTTTCACTTCAGTCTTTGAGTCACATTGGCCAAGGCAACAGCAAATGCCTGCACAGCTGAAAAAGGATACTGGAAATCCAAGATGTAAGCGTTCCCGTCTATTCGCCCAAACTGCATCACCTAAAAAACGCACACATAGAAAACGGCATTTCAGAAAAAACGCAGTAATCAAAAGATCCAAAATCACTCATGTTTCTTCTTAATACCTGTCTACCATCTAGTTCGATCTGAAAATTCTTCGCTGATTCCTGGGTGACTCGACCTCCGAAGTCAAGCTGGTACACCTGGGTGGCCTCATTCCACAGTGGCTGTTTATTGGCCATAACATAGACGAACCCTTGGCTGCCTAAACTACGGTCCTCTCTTTCATTTGCCTTGCGGCACTTGATCTCCTCCAGCTCACTTGCCATACGCATGCTACGCTTGTTCTTCCAGCTCTTCTTACTACTCTGGTTCTGGTTCATTAGCTCGTCACCACTAATAAACAGCTCTGGTTCACTCTCTGAGCTATCCTGAAACTCATTTGTTGTCCTGCTCATTTTTTTTGTTTTATTAAGTTGTTCTCTTTGCCCCTTGGGCTTCTTTTTCTCTCTGCTACCAAGCCTCGGGCTGGCAATGAGAGTGTTGAAATCCGACAGCGCACGCCCTTCCTTTCTGGACTTGCTCTCAGACACAGTGGGCATGTTGGCCTCCTCTGCCCGGCTGTCAAGTCTTTTGCGGCTCTTCTTGTTGAAACGCTCTGACTCTTGAGGGACAGGGCTTTCATTCAGGGATGATGGCTCTGGAAAGTTGCTGGCAGATTCTGCAAGATCTTCTGTAGCACTTTTGGATGGTGGCAACTCGGTAGGTGGGGGAGGAGGGGGAAGAGGAGGTGGTGGAGGTGGTGCAGTAGGAGGAGGTGGGGACAGTATTGGCTTCTCTAAAATCTGGTGAGTTTTGGTAGGGAGGGGAGGCGCGGGAGGGTCTTGCATAGGTGGTGGGCAGGGGTAAGGGTTCCAGGGGTGGAGGCTGACTGGGTGCAGCTGGAGTCCAGCACATGAACTTGCTCCTGGGTATAGAGGAGGGAGAGGACAGCAGGCCAAGTTGGCCAGATTTGGAGGGTAGCCTGGTGGCAAAACCAAATTGGGGTCCTGCTGAGCAAAAGGGACAGAAGCAACCATTTCATTTGGAGAACACTGTGGTGGAGGGTTTTGCAAGGTCTGAAGTGGGGGTCCACTGTGACCCACTCCTGGAGGAAAAGGTGAAAGGGATATCTGGTAACCTGATGGAAAAGTTAGAGTGCTTGTGTTTGGACTAGTGGGAGGTTTGGTCGTTAAAACAAAAGGAAGCCGAGTCACATCCAGGTGCTGAGCTTGACTGATAATAAGTGGAGGTGGTTTATGAGGTGGGGGAGCTAATATTGTTTGTTCTGGGGTGAGCCAGAAATCCTCTGTGGTGGAGGTGTCCCACTGGTAAGGCGGAGGGCGTTTTACTGCTAAACTGACATCACCAAGAGTCAGCTGACGAACAGATTTTTCAAGGTGACACTGCTGATTTAAAGTCTCATCCTCAGTAAACGCAGAGTTAACGTACACTGTTCTGTCCCGACTGTTATCAACACCACCCAGCAGACTGTAAGATGACTGAGACGTCATTGGTGAGGCATTTTTGGAGTGCACTATAATGGTACTGTGATGTGCACCTTTCCCTGGTGGGAAGTCCTGCCTCACCACTGTTCCACCTGCAATACCACTGCTTGTAGTTCCACCTCCACTAACACTGACACTGGTGCTGCTGCTGTTACTGCTGCACTGTGTGCATGTGTACAAGGCAGTGGGCACCCTCTGCTGGTAGGAAAGGGCTAATGCACTGTTCATTTTAGCTTTAGTGGGAAGTGTTCTTGAACTTTCCATCATCTGTGGCACTTTGAGGCCCACATCCCTGCGTTCACGACGTAGAGTGGCATGAATGAGGCTGCTATCAATTCTCTGGGGAGGAGGGAGTGTAGCTGTTACTTGATTGGCTGGATCAGGGTAAGGAGGAGGGTCTCCACTTGGTATCGTGTATCGAGGGACAGAAAGACGACTTAATGTTGCTGAGCTGTATGGAAGTTGAATTTTTTTATTCTCTGAGGAAGTGACTTTGAGTGTGGCGGAGCCCCCAATGCCATGGACAGTATATGCATTCTGGTTGCGAATGAGGCGCCTGCGTGGCCGACACACCTCCTCCACATTGCCACTGCTGTCAAAGGTCGTGATCCTTTCATACCCCAGAGGTGTTGGGTACTGTATAGTGACAGGATGAAGCAAAAATTCTTCTTTTTTCAGGCAGGGGTCTGGTGCCAGGACACTTGGGCTATCACAGTTTGTCACAAGAGTTTGAGGAGTAGCAGCAGCTGTAGCTGCTGCTGCAGACACTACAGTCCCTGGGTATGGAGGAGGAGGATTGACCTTCCTCATGTGAATCTCTACTGACCCATCTGTGTCATTAAAGGAGGGAGGTAATGTACGTGGCAGGCTTGGCTTCAGAGTGTGGCCATGGTCTCCCCTGTCAAGCCCTGACTCAGTGGTAGGAGGGGGCATTTGGGGCAGAATATGAATCTGTTGCAAGGAAATGGTTGGATATCCAGTTGGAGGAGGAGGCAATGACATTTGCATCTTCAGTTGCTGCTGCATTTGTTGGTGCTGCCTCTGCATCTGTTGATGTTGCTGCTGGATCTGCTGATGCTGCTGCTGGAGCTGCTGCTGCTGCTGCCTCATCTCTTGGATCTGCTGTCGGATTTGTTGCTGCTGCTGTTGCATCTGCTGCTGCTGTTGCTGCATTTGCTCATGCTGCAGCTGCATCTGTTGCTGCTGCTGTTGGATTTGCTGTTGCTGAAATTGTTGGTTTGTCACTTGCTGTTGAGTTTGCTGCATTTGTTGGTGTTGCTGAACTTGGTGTTGCTGATGTTGCTGTTGTTGATGCAGCGTCTGCTGGTGGTGCAGCTGCTGTAACTGTTGATGTTGCTGCTGCTGTAGCTGCTGCTGCTGCTGCTGTAGCTGCTGCTGCTGCTGCTGTAGCTGCTGCTGCTGTAGCTGCTGCTGCTGTAGCTGCTGCTGCGACTGGGACTGATGATGGTGTTGTTGTAACTGTTGCTGTTGCTGCTGCCCCAGCTGCTGTTGATGATGATGCATTTTCTGCTGCTGCTGTGTCTGCATTTGTTGTGACTGTTTAGATGGCTGTTGGCGAGGCTGCTGTGAATGAGAACGCTGTGAGTGTGGCTGCGGTGGGAGATGGTGAGGTGGAGGTGGGGGAGGTAGTGTACCAGGGAGAAGAGGACTCATCTCTAAGCCATTGAATATCACCTGACCTGGGCTGGTATATCTAGTTGGCACGGGATATGGTGATGCAACAGCATCCTGGCCATGATCAGTGACAGGGACAGAGGCAGCTGCTGCCGCTGCAGCTGCTGCTGCAGCAGTGGCAGTTGGGTTGGTCAGAACATCAAGCTGAATATTCTGATTGGCCAGAAGGGACTGAACCAGGCCAATACTCTGAGTGGGGGACATGGCTTGAGCTGGGCTGTGGATGGGCGCAATGGGAATGTTGACAGTACAAGGAGGATTGTCTCCTGCCACTCCAGATGGACCCATCACTTTATAAGAACACAGAGAAGAACAGTATAGTGATTAAGCATATTAATAAACTGATGGACACATACACTAATTTATCAACATTTTTTTCTGGCTTCAAAATATTTTGATTTCTTTTATACCAGGTAAATCGTCCTCATCCTCACTGAACACATTGGGGTTGAATACAGGCAGGCTCATAAAGTCATGAGAAATCTTTCGCACTTCTGGAAGGTAGATTGTCATCTGTCTTGGTTGCAAATGAAGCAAACTGGTCTTATAGATGACTGAAACAGAAGAAAAGTCAGATGACTCAAGAAGTAAAAGTAAAGTAACTGTTAAGTTAAGTGTATGTGTTGTTTTTGGGTTTTACCTGCACCAAGATTGGTGGGGAGGAAAGAAGCAAGTCCCACAATTTTGAACTTTGTCCCCCAAATGTTAGATGTCACTTGTGCAAGGTAATTGTGCTGTGAAGCAGAAAATAAATGGAAGACAGACCAAAAAAAAGTGAATCATCAGTATGACAGCATTGCTGCTAAGGACATGTGCATCACACAGTAGAGCCCCCACTGACTGTTACAGTCCATCATCAAATATTGAAGTCACCCAATTCCCTGTGATTTGCCCTGCTCTGCCGCCTCCTCATGAAGCAAAGCCACACCATTGTGTAAGAGATAATTAAGTAAAAAATGTAATTTGGATTTAGAAAACTTTACCAGAAGCTACTGTTTTTTGCTTACAGCTGTTTGTGGGAGTTTAATCATCTACAGCAGAGTCCTTAAAGCAAGAAAGCTGCACACATCTGCTCACTTGGCACAACAGAAACTTAATTTAATATAGCCAACTATAAATATTGCTGAAGTATAGACAAGGTCAATGTGGATCTAACAATAAATCACAATCTGTACTTTTCGACATTTCTGACTGGTGAGCTCTCCAAGCATATTCTCCACAGTCAAATCATTTGTTACACAGTGGCCATCATCAGTTTGAGTGCTAAACTTCATTATAGCAATTGGCTCCCTAAATGAAATATTTTTTCTTGTCAAGTTTTATTTATTTATTTTTTTCTGCTTAAAATGAAAGTCAGTATTTGCACTACGGTACTAATGATTACTGTACTACTGTAACATAAGCTGCTGTAAATTCCACAATGACATTTTTTTCATAAATAATGTCAGAAAACTATTTTGTGAACAACAGAAACAGTGATCTAGACTCCTGAGTATTAATTATTTTGAGTAACAATATGTCGTGTGGATTCACAGAAGTTAAAATGTATGTCAATTTTGTTTGTTTTCATTTTTATTTTAAAGAATCAAAACATATTGAGGAAAAAGACATTAACTTGTAACTTTAGTGGGGAAAATTTGCTACTTTTGTCAGATAAAACAAAAGAATAGTGCAAGTACTACAGTATTACTAGCTAATGAAAGCAATTGTGGTATACTTAGTAGTACATTGTACTTAGTAGCAGGTCATTACCTCTGTAATTCCATCCATAGAAAACTCTCGCCGTGTCAGGCTGGGTGATCGAACGGGAGGCTTCTTTGTTGGTAACCGTGGTGATCGTTGGCCTTCCTGATTGGCACGTGAAAGTTTGGGAGATTTTCTTGATTCCATGTTCAACCTTTGAAACAAAGATGAAACTAAAATTCACAATAAATGAAAAATGTGTAAAAACTCCATTCAGACCTCTGATGTGTAAAAAAAAAAAAAAAATTCATTTATATCACTTCAGACGTGTTTTGGTGACCTGTTTCCCCGAGATAACTTTGGTGACTTCTTCCCGACCCACTCATCGCTCAGCTCAATGTCACTGGAGTCAGAGCAGTTACAGCTGTCAGTGTATGAGATCATGGGATTAACACAAACCTCCTCTGAAAGAAACACAAGGAAGAAAACTAAGAAATAAAGGTGAGGCTGAACAGAATCTCTATAGTACACCCACTATCCTGACGTTAAATTTGCCTTTGCATAAATAGCATTATTAAAT
>VUQJ01026741.1:0-12528 GCA_015108635.1 Andinoacara biseriatus
AGCCGTAGACCACTCCACCATTTCCCACCTCCCAGCAAGCTGAAATTGGCTGATTGTAGCGCAAGTGCTCAGGAAGAAAAAACCTCGTTTGATACATTACTTTGGAACGTGTTACACCCAACACTGGTGATAATACTTTATTACTGTAAGTAAATAAGTAGAGTAAATAGGAATAAAACCACTCACCTGGATACATACTAAATAATATACTGCACAGGCATGTGCAATCAATGTGCATTTGCAAAGTGCCAGACATATTAGCAGCATTTAAAATACAGTTTAGTTATTCAAGAACGAGGAACGTTTTCAAATGGCTCTGAAATATATATGCAGTAGTGTGACAGCAGTTAACCTTGTTGAATAAATTGTACTTCATTTTGACTATTTTTTAATATCTTTTTTTTTTTCTTTTTACTTTTAGGCTGATCGGTTTGACTGAATTTATTTATTTTTTGTCCTCCCACTTAATTGATGGATAAATTAGTTGAGCTAGTGAGAGGAAAAAAACAGAGCAGGGATGTCCAAAGTGCACTAAAGGAAGACTGCAATCAAAATCAGTGTGCACAGGGTGTATCACTGCATAAATCATGGTAATAAAACAGTATGATGGAAACTGTTAATTTAGAGTGTAAAAACGGAGGTTGTTGTGTATGGAACCTTTTCTGAGCTGGACCTTGCAGACTGAGTCAGCCTAATATGTAAAACACACGAGACAACAGCACTGATGGCCTTGTAGGTCAGTTGGGCCATCGATTACCTAAACTCATTTGATGGCGTCACAAAGGGGAAATATGATTGCCTGTCATTGTTATTTTGTAACATAGTGTTATAATCAATTAATTTATTGATCAGTTGAAAAATGGTGGTCAAATCTCGGCCAGATTTTTGAAAGTATACCGAGGCAAATCTTTCAAATGTACATACTGAAGGCATGCTTAATTGCTGATCACCTTTTTGAGCTCATGCTGACATGTTTGTGAAGCATGTTATCTTTACTTATGTTGTGATGCATTCATTCAAAAGAAAAAGAAAAAAACTGAACCATTGTAAGTGCTAGTTTCTGTACTACAATATGCATAAAAGATCCATTACTCTTCCTAAAGTCAGCACTGAAGGATGAACTAGACTCGGAGCCATGGTCAGCTGGCAGGGCGCCACTGTGAGTGGCACAGTGTTGCTCTGCAGTTCTTTTCATTACTCTATCCCTCCATCTCTTCCTGTCCTCAATCACCTCTCCCCCTCACCCGCTGCTCTCTCCCCTCCCTCTGTGTTTTGAGGGTTGTGTGTTCAAAAATCCTCAAGCGGAGAGTCTGATTATTCCAATAAGACTATTGACTCATCAGCAGACACACTCAAGCACACACACCACGAAGATAAATAGACAGACTGACTCACACGTATGCGCACATCAAATACAGACACGCACAGACTTTGATATGCAAACAGACAGAAATGCACGCAGACACACACTCCAAGTTGACACAAAAACATAGAGACCACTGTCACACAAACACACAGGTTTAATTTAAATCACCGCTGCACCCATGTACGTCCCAGCACTCCACTTTTAATAGACCTCTGCCTCTTTATAGCTTTCTGCCTCCTAAACCTATCAATCCTCCCGCCTCTCGCTTCACCCCCGTCATATCTGATTGGAGTTGTGACGCAAGCTCCCTTTCTCATCCACCCTCTGCCCGCTTTGTCTTACTCTTTTTCCTGACCGACTGCAATGATTCTGTCTTTTTGCTTTACACCGGTTCTTTTTTTGTTCTCCACCTTGTTCTTTATGCTGCCTCTACCCACTTGCCATCCACTTGCTTTCCCCTCTGTTTTTCCTTTTCTTCTGTTCTGCTAAGAAGGCTGGAGTCAATGCAGCAGTGCATGTGGAGAGGGATTAGATAAAAAGAGAGAGAAGAGGAGAGAGACAAGTGAAAAGTGAGTCATAGAAAGGGCCCAAGGACAGCAAACAGAAGCAGACAGATTGACTTGGGGGACTCATGGAGCAATATTGAATTGTATCAGTTTGATCAATCTATCAGTCTGTCTATCTAAACTATTCACTCATCCATCCAAATCATTGAATTCAGGTGTTCCAATCACTGTATGGCCATAGGTGTATACAATCAAGCACCTAGGCATGCAGACAGCCTCTAAAAACATTAGTGAAAGAATGGGTCGCTCTCAGGAGCTCAGTGAATTCCAGTGTGGTACCGTGATAGGATGCCACCTGTGCAACAGGTCCAGTTGTGAAATTTCCTTGCTACGAAATATTCCAGTCAGGTGTTAGTGGTATTATAACAAAGTGGAAGCAATTGAGATGTAGAATGACAGAGTGGGGTCAGTGGATGCTGAGGAATTCTGCAGAGTCAGTCACTAGAGTCACTAGAGACCTCCAACCTTCATGTGGCCTTCAGATTAGCTCAAGAGCCGAGTGTTATGAGCTTCATGAAATGGGTTTCCATGGCTGAGCAGCTGCTTCCAAGCCTTACATCAGCAAGTGCAATGGAGAGCATCAGATGCAGTGGTGTAAAGCACACCACCACTGCACTCTAGAGTAGTGGAGACGTGTTCTCAGGAGTGATGAATCACACTTCGCTGGCAGTTCAATGAACTAATCTGGGTTTGGTGGTTGCCAGGAGAACAGTACCTGTCTGACTGCACTGTGCGAAGTGTAAAGTTTGGTGGAGGGGAAATTATGGTGTGGGGTTGCTTTTCAAGAGTTGGGCCCGGTCCCTTAGTTCCAGTGAAAGGAACTTGTAATGCTTCAGCATATCAAGACATTTAGGGCAGTTTCATGCTCCCAACATGGGAGGGCCAACATGATTGCGCAGCAGTGCATAAAGCAAGGTCCATAAAAACATGGATGAGTGAGTTTGGTTTGGAAGAACTTGACTGGTCTGCTCAGAATCCTGACCTCAATCCGACAGAACATTTTTGGGATGAATTAGACAACAGCACTTTTGGACAAATGGTCAAAAATTCCCATAAAAACACTCCTAAACCTTGTGAAACGCCTTCCCAGAAGAGTTGAAGCTGTTATAGCTGCAAAGGGTGGGCCGACCCTATGGATCAAGAATGGGATGTTACTCAAGTTCATGCGTGTGAAGGCAGATGTGTGAGTACTTTTGGCAATATAGTGTATTTATCTAATATACAGTCAGGTCCAAGTATTTTGACATATTATGTAGTTTTTCCTCCGTGCACCATCACAGAGGAATTTATATCGATCAAGGTGTGATTGAACTGTAGTCTCTTAGATTTAAGTTTGCGTTAACTGTTTAGGAAACGTCATCCCCATTTTCAGAGGCTCAAACGTAATTGGACTTCTGTTGGGTTGAGATCAGGTGACTGACTTGGCCATTGATGACCATCCCATTTCTTTGCCTTGAGAAATTCTTAGGTTGTTTTGTTGCTTTGTATGCTTTGGCTCATTATCCATTTACACTGTGAAGAAATGACTGATGAGTTTTGCTGAATCTGAGCAGCGAGTATAGCCCCGTACATGTCGCAATTCGATCCTGCTAATTCTGTCACCAGTCGCAACACATCACAGTACAGACCCTGTTCCACAGGCAGTTGTCTTCCATTGTTTTCCAGGTCTTTTGGTGTGGCTGACCTGGCCAGTGCATTCCTTCTTTTTAAGAATGTATCAGATTGTTGGTTTGGCCAAAGGTTTTGCTCTCTCTCTCTCTCTCTAACATCTCTTTGAACCTTACATTTAGCATTCCAGTGAAAAGCTACCAAATGCAAGTTCAACACTTGGAATTACCTCCAGATATTTTATGCTTTATCGTGGAATAACAAGTGAATATACAGGGCCAGTCAAAGGCTTGGACACCTACTGGGTAAGTATGTCCAAACTTATGACTGGTACTGTACCTCACCTGGCCATGAAACTACTTCTCAGTCAACTATCTAACTTACTTACTTTTTAACTTTATTTTAACTTCATTTTAAATATAAATGACTATTTTTATTATAGATTATGCAAGATTTTCCAGCTTAATCACCTGACATGTATTGTTTTCAGTCAAAGAAGCCGTTATTGCTTCTTATCACTTTAATAGATGTTTCTCTAAGCAACTCAGATTTCTCCTTAACCAACTAACAGGGTCACAGACTGTTATTACCTGATTTAATGGCTGCCATTACACCTAGCTGAACAGATATAGTAAGCAAAGTATTTTATAGTTTCAGATTTGTTTTGATTCACTATTTGCTTAAGAGAAGTGCTTAAGATGTAGATAAAGATTTGTGATAAAATAGACCCTTTCACAAAGCCAACCACCCGTTGAAAAGCTCAATTGTGTAGATTACTGTATTTTATGTGTACTTTACGAGTGGCAGCGCAGCCCACTTTTAGATGAGCAAGATAAAACATTGAGAGGGAAGGTTTTTAGTTACTGAAACAAAGTGAGTAGAGCGTCTGAAATGGCTACAAATTGTCAGAAAGAAGCTGTGTGTACCTGAGGCTTATCATTAGCCTACAGAGTATAACCTGTGGGAGTGACACTGTTCGTCAGGTGTGGAAAGTAGATCTTTCTCGTTTATCTGCTAAAACCAGAGTGTGTGTGTGTGTGTGTGTATGTGTGTGTGTGTGTGTGTGTGTGTCACAGTAATGAGAGCACTGTTAAATCCATGTCATGGCAGAATGTGACACTGGTATACCGCCTACCCTAGGTATCATCGGTGTGGTGACTAATATTAGCTAATCTTGGCAAACTCTTGATAGACATTGCTGTCTAGCTGACAGTACTGAGTGACTAAGCCTCTTCCACGGTTACATCACAATCTAGCGCTTACCATTATCCTATTATTATCACTTGTGGCCAAGATATCTAGTTTTTTTTTCACAATAATCCCATATTCTAAAAAAATATTCAGAGGATCTGATTTAACAAGCCTTCATTACGGGGCCATCACGGCGTGTGACAGAGCTCACATACAGAGCATTGCAGTATCTCACCCTTTTAAACATATCCAAAATTAGCTATTAGCATATAAAACAGATTTAAACTAAGCCAGAAGAGTGGTGTGGTGGTGCTGCAGAGAGCTGTTGTTGGTGGGCTCAGGTGGTGTGGATGGCAGGGGTCCTGGTTTAGGAAGCAGCAGGGCCTGACCAGTACATCTGCACACCTGCACCCTGCCTTCCACATTCCACCTCTTCGCCCTCCTAAACAACTCCCAAACCAGTAATCGCACTCCCTCACACACAGCTCCTCAATAACAGCTGCTCTCCACCCCAGCCCTCCTTTTCCTTGTTTTCACTTCCAAGCCATAAGGTATCTCGTAACACTTCACCGTCCCTGTTTCATCTGTCTAACCCTTTAAACATCCCTAACTCCACCCATTACCTGCTAAGTAATTTGGAAGAGCCTGCTTTATATTCATCACCCCGTGGTTTTATACAAACTAAACGCGGCGTCCAGTAAGAATGCAAATATAAAAAAATATTTTTCTGATGCAGGGCTGAAGGGCATTCATATTCTTTTCTAAATTAGCCTGGATTGCTGTCCTGTTCACTCAGCAGGATAACAAAAGTCACAACAGCAAGGAAAAGTGTAGATAATAGAAAAAAGCTGTTAGCATGCTACCATTGCATGGATGGCAGTATAATGGCAGATTAATGGTTCAGTGGTGGTAGCATGTTGGCAGCTACAGATTGCTTGTCTACCTGCACAGAGTGTCTGTGTCCAGATGGGGGCAGTGTCAGAAATATGTGAAACAACCCCACTGTGTGCGACTCTTGTGCTGTTTCTGGTACATCAGCCAGTATTAGAAGAGTTAAAAATAATAAAGCTTCCACTGCAGCTACTGTCTGTACTTTTCATAGTGTGTTTTTTTTCCCCATGTTTCTCCCTTCCCTGCTGAACTCTGCTGTTGCTCCCATCTCTGTTCCAGCCCGCTTGTTAACCAATCAGCATTCAGCTAATGCACAGTATTATACAAGATCACGTTTGCATTAGTTGAAAAACCCTCTACGTAGACAAATACCTCCACAATTTGCTTGTACTTGATTGATGTTTTAATGCTTTTAATGCTTTTACTGCACATTTGTTTGATTATCTTATGATGTAAAGCACGTTGAATTACCTTGCCGCTCAAATGTGCTATTCAAATAAATTTTTACTTACTTACTCACGAAATGACCCGGTGCCTTAAATTAAGCCAAAGTCCATCGTTTTAGTTGTCACCGAAATATTTCACTTGCTACTACTTGTTAACTGTGATGTGGTTGGCATTTCCGGCTCCAAATGCTTCTGAAGCAAACAATCATTGAGACAATATTGATAATTAGAAGTTTAATTAAGTTTAAATTAATTTTCTTTATATAGCACAGTTCATATCAACAATCACCTTAGTGTGCATTACAAAAGTCTCACAGGGTTCAATGGCGTTCGAAGTTAGATGTCTAGCTAAGTAGCTAGCCAGAGATAATATACCATATTCTTTTCTGAAGTATTTCTTAAAAAGTGAAGTAAATAGAGACATATAGCATGAATAAATATGAAAATTAAAATACTGGTGTTGTTAGGCTGGTTGGCATATAATCATTTGCCACCCTGTGGCTAGGTAAGCTAACACTTGCAAAGTATTAGGCGACTGATGGGCTTGACACACTGGGAGCGATGTCGCTCGCTCTCCATTCATTTCCTATGGCGCTTGTGCGATAAGGCGACAATCACTTGCCGTCCTCCAGCTAAGCGACCGGCGACATTCATGCATGTGAAATTTCAAGCTCGTACACGTAGACGTGCACACGTGACCAAGCGACGCGACACAACAAAGTTAAAAAATGTTCTACTTTTGTCGCTGTCGCTTGGCACTAAACCAATCAGCGAGGGTTTCATTGACTGACCAATGAGCGGAGAGTATGCTACACGCTGCAGTCTGCAACCACTTTCAACATGGAGGAAAGCATCATTTTAGCTGTGTTTGGCTTTCCTATATTATATTACACTTCATGCAGTGATTATCGAGTTACACATAAGAGGCCGCTGTATGGCAACGTGTTGGCTCCAGGCTGACCTTAAACAGAAGGATAGAGAGGACTTTTGTGATAATATAGGACGAATCCAAGGTTGTCTTTTTATTTTGTAGAGGAGACTTAACAGCAAGATTTCTGTCAGTTCCAGTACAATCTTCTGACTCCTCATCTTCATTGCCTTGTCTGGCACGAACCGCTTTGAAAATGTCAAAATCCCTCCAATTTCATAATCAATCAAATTTCTTGGAGACAAGTGACGTGAGAGTGCGATTCGCAACGCTGCCGTCGCTATGGTGTCCAGTGTGTTCGGCTTCACCCCAGTGGTGATGCGGGCCGTTTGTCGCTGTCGTTTGTCGCTCCCAGTGTGTCGAGCCCATAGTTCAGTGCTGTGTGGCAAGAAGGAGCTACTGAAACCAAATAAAACTTTAGTCAAGGGAGTGTTTGACATGAGTGCATATCCACAGCATGATGTTTAATATCCTGCTGCTTAGTTTGAATTATTTGCTACCAAAAAGCTCTGCTCCTAAGCTTTAGCTCTAAATCTTAGTTGTCCACACAGTGATTACCTTCTGAAGTATTAAAATACTGGTGTCTGGTGTATCTTGAGCCTAAGGCCTGTGCTGGACACCATGAGTTTTTAAAAACCAAGATTCAAGACATGCTTTACATGAGTAGGGCTAATAAAAAAAATGGTGTAATATATTTACAAAATGTTTTAGGATTTTTGTGTGTTTGGAAAACAAGGGACATAGCACTGCAGCAAAAAACACAAGAACATCAACATCATATCTTAATAAGGGGATTGGATGGATATTGTGATGGACTTTACCAAAACATGGTTATCATGGTTCTCAAAGGACAGACCTCCCTGGCTTTAATGAGCCTTTTCCTCTACTGTACAGCGTGGTTTTCTTCTTGGGTTTATAACTGAAAAATCTCGACAGTATATTTTACGTACTGAAATCTAGATGGCTGCCATGAAATTGGTAGATATTCCTGATGTATAGATGATGAATCCTAGTGGTCACAACCTGACTATTTAGTTCTAGCAACATATCAAAGTGTTTAGGTGTCCAAGGAGAGGAAATCTGAAAAGAGAAACAAAGATTTGAATTCTTGCAAAATTTTGTGGTTTACAGATGAGTTATCTTGTGTTTGGTAACTAAATGGAAGGTTGTGATTTTTAGAACACAGAGGGTGAAAAAACATCATCATGCATCATAGAGCCACTAGCATTAGTGTTGCTTAGCTCAAAGACATTTAATAATTTGGACACTAGTTTACCATTTTAGAAGTCATGAACCCAGCCTCTAACCGCCATTAGACCAAGAGCAGTTATGAATAAGTGGCTTGGACAGGTTGGTAGAGAGGGAATATAATTTGAAGTGCTGTATTACAAAACCTGTCTGTCCGGCTAAATCATACCATCTCTATTGCTCTCATTCAAAGACACTTTCTCAAACACACACACACACGTTTTTGAGGTGAACCATGAAGTCTTCGTAATACCTGTGTGCACAGGGGTGTTTCAGCAGTGAGAGGAGCTCTTCTCAGTAAAGGGATGGATAGAGAAGAACAGAGGAAGAGAAGTGAAGGAAAAGAGGAGGAGGCGAGGGTAGGTAGGAACTAAAAATAGCTCAGAGTCTCCAGTCTTTCTGAAAACAGGCTTTTGTGAAGTCACATTTGCCCGAAGCAAAAGATTTGAAGTCTCCTGGAATAATAGATTCACCATTCACTCTTTTTCTTTCTCATCGTGGCTTTCTCGCTTTCATCGCAAAGAGCTGCAGTAATGGGAGGGGGTGAAATTGACATTTGTCTATTTCGTCCACTTAGACACAGGTGATGTGGAAAATAGATCACGTTTCACATTTAATTTTAAACCTTGAAACTGACAAACACTTCTTTTCATGCTGATAACATAATTCTGACAGTAATGAATATAAAAGCTCTGTAAGGATTTCAGAAAAAATCAGTACAATACAGTTGTTGGCTTTAAAGAACAGTTTAAAAATAACACTCATTCTGTATTGATTGCTCTGAGGAAATTGCCTCACTGGCCCACTTAGTTCACGGTGACAGAAGCGGTCTGGACGGGGTACAGTAAAAGCACCCTGTAGCCAGTGTATGGCTCAAGGACAATCTGGCAGATAGTTGCTGATATGAGTCTTGAAAGGTTAAGGAACTAAATAATTGATACCACAGTTTTCATATACGGACCTGAAAGCAGAAGAGGTTGTTAAAGTCCTTTTGGTCAAACAGCCGCGTCTTTACTGCGTGGATCCTTGAATATCACGTACTGTTTTTGAAAGGAAGCGGTTTCTTTTCAGGGAAGAAGTGAAGGGGTTAATTAGATTTATTTTTACTCAAGAGGGCTGATATATCTGTTTGCCCTCTGTGTTCAGTGGGCAGATTGATCCAAGCTATGGTTGAGGTGCGGGAAAGGATTTCTGGGGAGCTGTGTAGTCACCGAGGCTAAGCTAGCTGTCGAATTGTTGGTCAGCATTTCTCTCCAAATTGTTGAGCTGCCTGCTTTATAAAACTGGCAGGCTTGGAAATGTTTAAAGGTGACTTTGATGCACTCTACTGGGTTAGGAAAGTTAAGCAACTGCTAAAACTATTATATTATTTTTGCTGCAGAGTCATTAGTAATGTTACTAATGTTTTACTTCTAGTATTTAATGAATATTAGCCAGCCTCTGTATACCGACTGATATACAGCCACTAGATTAACCCTTGATTGTAGTTTTATATATAGCTGTGCAAGGTTGTAGTTCATCCTGTGAGCTGTGATCTGTGTTGGGCGGGTTGGGCTGGTACGCCACTTTGTTCCAGCCAGAAACGTCTCATTTAAGCCGGGAACAATTTGAAGTCATTAAAATTTATACAGATATTAAAGTTGTCAGTTGTTTTTGTCTAATGACTTTGGTAATTGTGCAACAACCACCTCAAGGTTGACATTCATGTTTTTGAGTGAAATGTTTTGACAACGGTTTGAAAGATGAAATTTAGCATTCACCCCTCAGGATAAATAATAATACATTTGCTAAGCTTTCATCTAGTAGTAGTTGCACAGCAGGAATAAATTTCATAGAACGCACATGAATGCCAAAAGTTGGCATAAGAGTGATTCCCTCATTTCCAGCAGCATCTGCATTAGAGTTAGGAGACTCTATCAGCTATGTGCAACAAGGCTGTTACAAGCTGTTAGAAAATACAATCAAAAAGCCAAATGAGAATAGAAAAGGAGTTGGTACTCTCACCAAAGTGAATTTCATTCTGCACCTCCCCGAGCATCAGTTCCAGTAGATACAGGCAGGTAGCACTAATGGTAGCCTCCATGGTCTCCACGTCAAACCAGCAGCGTAACCCTCGCAGACCCTCAGAAGAGTCTTTACTGTGCAGAATAATGTGCATGCTGTTCAAAATTTGAGAAAAGAATGTTAAACTGTGTTGACTTAATTAATTTATTTGATTTCTAACACAAAAGACGAGCAAAATCCAACCTTGCCAAATGGTAATAAAGCATCAAAACTGCTGACCGTGTAATGACCCTTAGCTCCAAATATTGGCCTTCAAATGTATTTAACACAATATGCAAGACAGAGCCCAGCATATACACCAATTAAAGAATCAACAAACATGGGATCTGCTTTTGCCAAAATTGTACTTTGTGTTTTAAAAATTTACATATATTTGCTGCAAAGGGCGCCAGTTGAGGTGCTTCGGGGATCTGAATAGGGTGCCTCCTGGTTACCTTTTAGGTGAAGCGTTTTGGGCATGTCCTACCAGGAGGAAGCCTCAGGGCAGCTCGAGGACATGCTGGAGAGAGTGCATCTCCCGGCTGGCTGAGACTTCTGCTCCCCTGATCCCGCATTAACAGCAGACAATAGATGGATGACTGGATGCTCATTGTGCCTACCAGTGTCATTGTCTAGCACTACCATCAGGACACAAGATCATGAGTTTACTTGTCCTATATTGGCTTGCTGTATGACCAAATACTTTAACTACCTTATGAATGTAGCCCTAGTTAGCAAAGGTTACTGGTACAGTGTGCCCAAGTGCAGCCTCACAGAGCAGCTCCCCCATGAAAGTGTTTTTGTCTTTTTAAACACAGCGAGGGATTTTTAACATAGCATTTTTTAAACATACTAGTTTTCTTTAGAGGGAATAAATTATTTCTATTTGCACACAATAACAAAAACAGATTTGTTTTATTAAGGCATAAGCCACAAACCAGTGCTGTGCAATAATTTGCTTTAACTTTGTAATGCTCAAAGCCTGTAAAATCAAGTTCAGACTGAGGGTTTCCGTTTACACACAGTATATAAACCTCAGCAAGGGTTTGAGCTGTCACTTGAGAAAGCAACATGCCAAAAACAAAAATCAGTTTAGACTTGAGAAAAACTATTATTGATGCTCACAAACTAGGAGATGGATATACGACTTTACCATAATACCAAGTGTCAAGAACCAGAATGAGAAGTATCAAGAAATTCAAAGAGCGCCACACAGTACAGAACAAGCCTGGCAGAGATAAGAAAATTATTGACCAAAGACCTCAGAACAACTGCCACCAATGACCAAGCCGTGAATTGTAGCCTCAAAGAAGACAATCACCAGAACCCTGCACAAGAGTGAACTGTGAGGTTGCGGACGAAGACAAACTCCACTTCTGCATAAGAGACACCACCAGGTTAGACTGAAGTATGCTAAGGACAACCTGGAGAAAGATTATCCATACTGGAAGCACATCCTTTGGTCAGATGAGGCGCAACTAGAGCCCTTTCCTTAAGTTTGGAGAAAGAAGGGAGAGGTACACAACCCAAAGAACACGTCCCCACAGTGAAACACGGTACTATTTAGCATCGCTTCTGGTGAAGAACTATCTCCAGAAGACCAAAGTGAATGTTATTGACTGGCCTGCACAAAGCTCTGAATCCCACTGACAATCTGTGGGGTGAACTGAAGACCACGGTCCATGCCAGAAGACAATCAAATCTGGAGGGGGTTGAGATATTGTTAATAATTTGGTTGTTAATAATTTGGACACTGGTAGCTTTTTGGTTTTTGTGAAGTCATTTTGTTTCTGTGTGCAAAGTAAAAATAATGTAAGCATCCAAAATAAAACTAGGTCGTTTGGAAAAGCCGTGTTAAAAATTTCTTGCTCTGTTTAACAACAATTGGGAAATAATTTAAAAAGTGGCATGTTTATAGGGAGACTAATATTTCTGTCCTCATCTGTATATTAGAATAAATGTTGCCATCATAGTAACAGGCCAGCAAAGATACAGTGTGAATGCCTGTCAAAACATGGATTCAGTGTTAAAAAGTGTCCTTCCATCCATTTTGGAAATAATCTGATTGGGCATTCTGTCAGGAAGCGGGAAACCTTTCGAGACCACAGAGGCACAGCGATGGCACGGAGTGTGCCGATAGATGCTGGGCCAAAGGTCACTGCTGCAGACACACACACACGCTAACACACACACACACAGTTGTAACAGTGCTGGGCAGACGTTGGTGACTGTCCTGGTTGA
>VUQJ01026742.1:0-10215 GCA_015108635.1 Andinoacara biseriatus
TTCAGTTTTGCTTCCCCTTGTCTCGTCTGGTTAATTCTGTTCAGCCTTGCCCCCACCTGTTGCCAGTTCCCTAATTCCTCTGTGTGTATTTAAGTGCCCAGTCTGTGTTTAGCCCTTGTCGCGTCGTCTTCAGTATTTTTCTCCCGCTGTGGGCTCCTGTGCCCGACTCCTGCGTTTTGTTCCTGTTCCCTATTCCAGCAATAAAACTTATTTATGTTCACGTCCGTGCCCAGTGTCCTACATTGAGGTCCTCATTCCTGCCTGCCACACAGCCGATGCATGACACATACGCCTGGTTTTGTTTTTAATGCTGACTCACAATAAAATTACAAACCTCAGAGAACACAGGCTGCTGTGAAGCTCTGATGTTTAGCAACTTGTAGATTGATTTAGAATTAACATCCATATACTCACCGGCCATTTTATTAGGTATAACAGCTCAGCTGCTGATTAATGCTAACAATAATTAGCCATCACTGCATTTAGGCATGTAGACATGTTCAAGATGACCTGCTTCAACCCGAGCATCAGAATGGGGAAGAAAGTTGATTAAAGTGAGTTTGAACGTTACA
The DNA here is from genome assembly GCA_015108635.1 of Andinoacara biseriatus. Taxonomy (NCBI): domain Eukaryota; kingdom Metazoa; phylum Chordata; class Actinopteri; order Cichliformes; family Cichlidae; genus Andinoacara; species Andinoacara biseriatus. The sequence goes on from VUQJ01026742.1 coordinate 573, forward strand.
CTGTTGTTGGCGCCAGATGGGTTGATCTATTTCAGAAACTGCTCATAGACTGAGAATTTTCCACACAACCATCTCTAGAGTTTACAGAGAATGGTCCAAAAAACAGAAACTATCCAGTGAGCGGCAGTTCTCTGGATGAAAAAGTCTTGTTGATGCCAGAGGACAGAGTAGAGAGAATGGCCAGAGTGCTTCAAGCTGGAAGGCAACAGAAACTCAAATAACCACTCATTAAAACAGAAGAGCATCTCTGAAGCACAACACATCGAACCTTGAAGCAGAGAGGCTACAGCAACAGAAGACCACTCTGGATACCACTCCTGTCTGCTAAGAACAGGAAACTAAGGCTGTGCTCAGTTTAATAGGACAATAGCTTCATGAAGCTCATGATGACCTACAATCTTGCATATTTCCTTATAGTTTTTCCCATTTTTAACACCATACATGCAGGGAAAAAAACTCAAATTGTAATAAGACAAAAATGTATCCACTTAAGAATGAAAGAGAGACGATCAGAGCCCCAAATGCTGCCCACAACCAGCCAGAATAGAGCAAGCCATAAACCGAGTAACTCACACTGCACACACATGCTGCATGGAGGGGATGTTACCTGGGCGAGAGACTCTTTTAGGTTTGGGATGAATGGGTTCACCTGGGTTAGAGGTGGGGATGTGGTTGCATGAAGAGGTGAGAGCAGTGAAATGAAGGGTTTAAATTCGCACACAGTTATACACCGGTATTACCTGGATTAGGAGGCGGAGGCGGCGGCGGCGTTCCTTCCTGGCCCTGCCGTGTCAGCAGAGGGTCATATTCTTTCCCGTCATAGTTGGCGTCAAAAAACTTCTTAAACCACTGAAGGAACTCAAAGTTGTCCTGGAACTTCCCCTTCACCAACTTCTCCACAGGGATGATCTGAGATGGACAAAGAGAGACAGGAGGAAGGACTTTTACTTGAACTGTAATAATCAACAGTAAGTGAAATGTTTTTAAATAGCAGGAGCAACGATATCTGTGGAAAAACACATTCTTGAAATGTCAAAAAAGCCCATGCTATAGGAACAGCGTGAGAAACTCCAGCAGCCATCTTTTAAGGTGGTCAGCATAATAATGCTGTTCCTCACTGCTCGTCTGTCAAGGCAAATGTTCCACAAAAAATTAATATTCATAACAATAAAAAAGACAACTTTATGTAATTATTAATTTATTTAATTAAAGCAATGCCATTTAGCCTGTAAAACAATATGCACTGACTTAGGATGCATTAATAAAGCTATCATCATGCCACTGTACCATTAGCCTGAAATAATAAGAACAAATAACAGTTGGTTTCCTGCTCCCACCTTGTCCACACTCATTCTCTTGAATGCTGCCTGCAAGACCTTGAAATTGTGGATGTATTCGTGCTCCAGTTTTGCATTGAACTTGACCTTCTTCAGCAATATGCAGCCTGGAAAGAGCATGTCCATGAACTGGCAGTAAGCAGAGCCTGGAAAAACACACCAGAAACACAAAGTGAAGAAAAACATTTACTTTAGAGAGTACCTTCACACCCAGCTCTGAGCCAAGTTCCACCCACTGCATCACTGTAAAACACAACAAAATCTCCCAGACCTAGACAAGGGGTGCAGGCAGGAGCTGTTGTACTGGATGTTACTGTATTACATTGCAAAAGTGCTTCTAATAAAATGCTCAGTGAGCATACGGTTTGACTTTATTTAGAAGCTTTTTCATTAGAAAAGTGTGCATACCTGAACACAACTGCTCAATCTTTGTGTAGCTGAGCTGTAGAGAGTCGTTGACCCATGCCAGCATGTCATGGCGACTCAGGTTCTCTATGGTCATAGAGGTGGAGTAGACATTCACCGCCATCCTCCTGCTAAACACATGCACGCATGCACGCACACACATTTATGTTTAATTTACGCTTTAGTGAACATACATAAATGAGAATATGTGTATATGTGTATACTCTACAGCCAGAATGGCAAAAAGAGGCATGGTAATTGACAGGGAATTCTTTTGCTTTTTTCCAGAGGTGGAAAGTAATGAAGTACAAATACTTTGTTACTGTACTTGAGTAGATTTTTCAGGTATCTGTGCTTAGAGTATTTATTTTTCTGACAACTTTTTACTTTTACCCCCTACACAAATATCTGTACTTTCTACTCATTACATTTTCAATACAGGTTTGTTACTTTAGATTTAACATCGGGGGGAAGCTTTTTTTCCGGTTACTGCACCTTCAAACATCAAACCAATCTGAGCCTAAATGGAGGAACAAAAACACACAAAGGTCAGTCCTGCTAGAGTAACCTCCATCACAAGGATTACTGCATACATGAAATGATAAAACCACATAACTTGTGCATCATTTATAACGCTGTACTCAGGGGTTAGAGGGTGCAGATATGCGTAAGTTGTGGTTGCGGTACTTCAGCAACTAGCTACTGCTACTGAAGAGGGAAAAAAGGAGTCTCTCTCTGTTAGCCCTGCAACAGGCTGGCGACTTGTACAGGTTGTACCCTGCCTCTCGCCCTATGTCAGCTGGGATAGGCTCCAGCCCCCCCGCCACCCTGAACAGGATAAGTGGAAGGGAATGGATGGATGGATGGACACACAGTTTGTCACAGTGTGTCTGCTAGCTAAAGGTCCATCTGCTGTATTTCCCAGAATGAGAGAAGTTCACTCACAGAGAAAGATGTAAGAAAGAGAAGAGAGGAAAAAGAGAGCTTATGTAAATGTAAAGACTGCTCAGTGACATCTGATAAACTGAAAAATTAAAGCTTTCATGTAATGTCCTCATTTTTTAAAAATCTGATCTCAGATATGTATATGATGGGAAGTTATGTTGTTTCATACTGTGAAACATCCTCCAAAACAAACTTAGGTATACTAACTTTGTGCTATTCAAAGGTTGCATGACAATACTGCAATTTAGTGCAGGATGAACAGGTTAGTTTGGTGTACTGTATTTACAGTAAAGCTCAGTGTTGATCCACAGCAGCTGTGCTGTTTGCCCTCAATCAGGTTACATCAAGTGTAGCGGAGATTAATTTCAGTTGAAGCTGACGATGTTTAGATTCATTCACTGAATTCAACCTTTATACCAACTGTGTACTGTCGGTATAAGGTTGGCATAAACAGTATACTGTAAGTGTAGGGGATGGAAATCAGTCAAGAAAGCTTGTGAAATACTTTACATCTTACATCTTATTGAATTCACTTCATCCACCAAGAGCAGTAAACCAGAGCAGCAGCACAGGGCAGCTGATCACAGCCTGTAGGCAAAGAGAATCTACTCTACTCTCAAAAGAAATTATTGAGAGCCACTACAACCAATCTTAGAGTTCCCCCTACCTGCTGAATCTCACTATAACCCCTGAATATACTAATATTTGTCTTTATGCGTGTAGAGAGAGTCACCTTCTACATTGTAGGTAACAGATTTAAGATTCAAAATCCATTAATTTGAATTTAGGTTGGAATAATATTTGTATTCTCATGTAATACCATTTTATTATTATATTAATATAGCAGGTTCAGTTAGCTTTACTAATAAAATAGCTGGTAGAAATGTCCTACTTTTATTTTCTTTCTTTAGTACATTTCAGAGCCAGTACTTTTTCACTTTTACTTGAGTAAAGAAGTTGAATCAGTATTTCAACTTTTACCAGAGTAATTTATAACACAAGATTTGTACTTCTACTTAAGTACAGAATGTCTTTGCTTTTGCCACCTCTGATTTTTGCCTATTCTTTTCTGTTTTTGTTTTTCATTTTTCCAGTTTTTCATGTTCATGATGTTTGATGAAGAGCACAGGCACCGTTTGGTAATTCTGAATGATCTATCTTCATTTTTTAGCCATGCATGTATGCTTTTTCAAGTGAGGGGGAAGTGAGGGGAGAAAAGTAAAAATGAGGCTAAAGTTAACATCCTTCATAATAGAATATAAAATAACACACATTTACTCACCTGTGTTGGGTGTGTGTTGGTGTGTTCTGTTAAGAACTGGGTTGTGCTTGACCACCTTATAGACAGACCTGGAGACAGAAACGAGTATTATGTAGGACACGTGTCAAACTCAAGGGCATAATCAAGAGATGATTTCATGTTGCTATGATTAATGGCCCAATGGCAAATAGTAAGATCCCTGACGGAATCTTCCTAAAGGGATCAATAAAGTTTTATCTAATCTAATCTAATCTAATCTAATCTAGAGGCATTCTATTCTACATTTAATATGCCTCATTACATGTGCATTACAATTTAAAGATCAAAGTGGATTACAATATTTCGAAACAAAACAAAACAAAAAATTTTCACCCACAATAGAAATGTACTGAAACCAAACGGAATCCAAAACAAGAAAAAAACCCCCCACTACAAATCATAACAACTGTAACACCTCTACCTTTAACTGAAAGGTCATGAAGTTTACCCCCTGACAGGGTTACAGAAGGACATGTCACAGAAAAACTGAGGCCGGGCCACTAATCTCTGCCCAGTTAATCCTGTTAGCCCAGGTTCAACATGCTTTGCCCATCACGATTCAGACTGCCTGTAGGTGTCAGGCAAACATAAAAACCAACCCAGCAGCAACGCATTACACTGACAGTCTGAGATAAGGAAAAATTCAACAATACCACAGCATTTCCTGTGAGCTGACGGCCTCCAAAGTAAACACAATATGAGATGGTGTGCCGAACAATCACTTCCTGGCTGCAGATATTCCAGTATTTAAGTGTCCGAACACAGAGAGTCCTCATTTAAAATCGTTCAGCTACTCTGTGAACTGTAAGTGAAATAATGAGGTCTGCTCTGTGACTCTTTCACCCACTCATTATGCAAAGTGGAAAGTTATTCAAACAACATTTAGGTCACTGCAACCTGTGAGGCAAATTATTCAAAAGTGACATGATACTACAACAACTCACAACTGTATTTATTTCTTATCAGCACAGCTAAAATGACACCTGAGCCGGGCACAAGTTTTAGGCCATATAAGGACACCTGTTGTCACAGCCATCAAAACTTGAGTACAGACTGATTGATCACTAAAGCTATGTAACATTATTCAGCTTGTCAGTTCTTTTGCTTTGTCTGATGGTACTTCTGATTGCTCTATATTCAGATTAATAATCAATCCAAATTATATCACCAATTAGCATCATTTAATACCTAACAGCTCCACTTGTGTAGAGATGTAAATGCTTTGAAAGCACCACAATACACACATAAAGAATAGACACACATACATAAGAAAAAGGCTGAAGTGGACTAGTGATTCTGATTCTTTACTCAGTTATGTGTAGACACATCACTGGTTCATCCCTTGAGTTAGGCGTGTTTTATGTTTCAATGTTATGTGGCTTAACAAACACAGACATTTTTCTGAACATGGTTAGGTACACTGACTGGACTGAAAATTAGTGAAAAAGCAGCTAATCTCCAAAGAAAAACTTTAAACTTCAGAAAAGCTGGAGAAGTACTGATCAAGACCACTTTAATAAATTACAAGAAAATATCTATGGATGAAACTTCAGGCCAGTATTTCCGTGAAATAACCTGTTTGAATAGTTTAAATGTAAAGAATAGATGTGGTTTTATCTGCTCCCATCCGTTTTACACAGCAACAGCACAACTAAATTAAAATGAAAGCTATCTGTAGAATACCTGCTGGTTTAGTTTGTCATGATAGTTGCATTGTCAGATTTCTTGTAAAATTTGCTGCAGGCTGACAACACCTGTCCTCTCTCTCTAGCAGAGACATCTGAAAGCATTCAGGTTTATTTATTGACCAAAGCTTTAGTTAGTAACTACTTTTCTAATATTGATTTTTAATATGAAATACGATGTTACTACTAAATTATGTTAATAGATTAACCAATGAAGTGATTGCACAGTTTGTTTTGTGGTCCATTAACATCTGATCTACTGGGGGGAGGGGGTGTTATAAACAGATAAATAACACGGAACAAAATGTTACTAATTAAAAATTACATTTAAAAAAATCAGATTTTATAGGCAAGCGCTTAGTGATGGAATAATGCCTTATTTCAGAGATTTCAAAGGGTCCTTTGTCATCAGGTTTTTAATCAGATAATGATAATCTGATAAAACTTATCAGCAGAGGTAATTTTGCATTTTATAGTCTGGTCTAAGCAGGCCATAAACGTGTGGTAATGTAATAGTTATGTGTTGGCCGGTAATAGTTATGTGTTGGCCGGTTAACAGCTGAACTTTGTCGCCGCTGTCCGTCGGTCTCACGGCTCCAGCTCGGTGTTTTGACATTTGACGTTACAACCATTTCATCGCTGCCTCTCACTGCTCAGCTAGCTCCCAGCTAACTGCTCACCTCGCCGTGGCCACCGCTGGTGGTGCGGTTCCGTTCTGTTCTGTTGTTTTAAATAAGCCCATTTTCCAGCTGATTTATTTTCCCCACACTTGTACCAACTAACTTAAAACACATGAGAGAGTAAGTGAAAACGCGACTTTTCTAGGCTAACGTTACCCCCCTCTGGAGGCCTTTTCGATAATACACATACACACGCGCGTTACCAGTGAGCGGCTGGCTGTCACATACGGGACGGCTGGAGACTTAATCCCGTGAAAGAGTCACAGAGACGGACAGACAGCACAAACTGGGCCCCGCAGAGGGCCGTTTTCAGTAAAGTTGTTGTTACTCACTGAGTCAGCCGCCGTCCCGCTGTTTCTGCTGATGGGCTTTCTGTTGCTATAACCCCCCGACTGTCGCCCCTGCAAGTTGCGCGAGACTCCGACCCACTAAGCCACCAGCACTGCGCATGCACAGGGCAGTGTCAACATTTTTACAGCAGTTTCGGTGAAACTGTGCCCACAAGGCGGCCATGATGGAGACAGGTTCTAGCAGCGTGACTGCGGCGCAGTGTTTTTTGTTTTGTTTTTTGTTGAAGCGCGCAGTGTGGCATTTAAGAAAGATGTTAATACATAATAATTTAGTGAGCGGCAGTCTGAAGTTGCTTCCAATTGATGGCGTGGTAATACTCGCTCACTTATTAAATAATGACACCAACCCTCTTACACATTCACCAGATCCCTTCTCCCTCTTCATCTCTTTGGTGCGTTCATCATGCTGCTGTTAATAAAGTTGTGGTCCCGGTACTTCAGCGTGCAGAGAGCAGGAGCAAGCATAAACAGAGTAACGTGGCAGGTAATTTCAGATGCAACTTTTCAAACAGCTTAATGTTACGAAACAAACTTCTTCTGTGGAGTTTTTGTCAAACAGTGTGTCTGAGGTTGCAGTTAAGTTTACAGCTGTATTTTCCAGGTGGGATAAATGTCAATGTGTAACAGGACTGCTGACTAGTGACATTTGATAAACTAAAAATTAAATTTTCTATGTAAAATCCTCATTTAATTTTAGAATTTTTAAATCAGATATTGGATCTATATATGATGCGTTTCTGAAGTTATGCTGTTGTGAAACATGTTGCAAAACAAAGTTTAGTGTACCACAATGTCTGTGGTCAATATAAGGTTAACTCAAGGGTAGCAGAGATCAATTTAAATTTAAAGTAATGCTGATTAGATCTACTTCTTATCATAGAAAAAGGTGGATCTGAGAAACTATAAGATTTCAATTTAGTGATGTCAAAGAAAAAGTTGAAACCCAGAAATTCCTACTAAATTTAGTTTTCTGTTTTTAAATTCTAAGCTGGTGATGTTTCATGTCACATGCTCCTCTGCATGGATGGATGGATGGATGAAACAGGGATGCTGTTAGGTCCCAGAAGAAGAAACTCAGGTAATCACTGAACCAGTTTGAAATCTTTTTTTGTCAGTTTACTGAGCATGAATGAACTTCAGAGAAAACAAAGGTCAAAACAACGACCAAAACAAAATTACAGAGGAAAAGAAATTCCCCCTTAACTGAAACTAGGCAAAAATAAATTGTACAAACTCACAAGTATGACAGAATACCAGAAAAACAGGCCGTGCCAAACAAAAATGGGCATTTTCATTTTTTTGGTAAATACACCACATAGTGGGAAAAAAAAATGATGAATGATAATGTGGATTAACTGAAGCCACATTAACAAAGTGATTGAAAAACCTAAGCTTAAATGAAGATGCTCCGCAAAACATAACCCAAACCTACATCCTAACAAAGCAACTTGAAAGTCAGGGTGCCATCTGTCCCAGCTGTTATAGAAGCAGGGTACAGCCGGTCCCAGGGCTAACACAGAGAGACAGACAACCACTCACACTCGCGTTAACCCCAATAACAGCTTTTTACCAAAACAGTTTTTTATTTTCTTAAATGCTCTGACCAGCAGACATGCTGGTCCTGTATTATAGTTCTAAATAATTTGATCTGATTAAATTGTTGTCTTCGATCCACTGACTCAGAGCTCGTAAATCATCTGTCATCACATTTTTAACTCCTCCTCGTTATCAGCTGACTGATATATTATCAAGTCTCTGCCACACACAACAACAGAAGATCTGTTTAAGAAGAGTTTCAGATCATTTGTATAAACCGATAACAGGAAGTCAGCCAGGCAACTTCCTTGTGGCAGACCACAGTCCATCTTTCTCCAGTGAGAAAAACAGCCATTGAAGTACACTTTCTGTTTTCTGCCAGAGAGAAAGCTTCTCATCAAAGAAAGAGCTGGATTTGAAAAATTATAATATTTCAATCTGGCAACCAGCAGATCAGGACTAATGGTGTCAAAGAAGGAATTTATATCCAGGAATACAGCTGCTACTACTTTATCATTGTGAGATGCTGTGAGCCAGTCGTGTCTCATATCATCCAGAGTTTTTTGATGCGGAGTGAACAGGACATTGTCATGAAAGTACTGCTTCATCTGCTGGACAAGAACTTTCTCCAGGATTTGACTTAAAACGGGAAGGACGCTTTCTGGCCTGAAATCAGCGTTCCTCCTCTTTGAAACTAGTAATATTTTGGATTTTTTCCACTGAGATGGAAACACAGCAGAGATGATGCATCTGTTCAGAATGTGACATATGGGAGCAGAGATGTACGGAGCTACGATTTTTAGCAGTTTAGCATCTAATTCATCTGCACCAGGAGTCTCAGACTCTGGGAGTGACTCTAATAAACTCTTAACCTTATTTTCATCAACTGTCACAAAACTGAGTGAACACTGGCTGTTTTGCATCATCCTTGAAAAAGGCAGGTCTTTGGGACTCACACATTGAGATTTATCAGTATAATACTGATAATAGTTATTAACTGGATCTGTGGATTCCTGTAATTTCTTTGCTTCCTTTGTGCGTTCATTCTTTTTGGCTTCATCTCTTTGTAATATTAAACATGTCATATCATTTTTATCTCTTTGTGATGTTAAAAGTGTCACATCATTGCCCCACCAGTTGTTGGTTGTGCTCCTCTGTAGCGGAGCATGACTGTCTGCTATTGGCAGAAAGATGTCAGTAAACTTGCTTAAAGCCTTCTCAGGGTCAGATTCGTTCTTTACTTCGCTCAGCTCAGAGACAGCTGTCTTAATATCTCTGATTAAACCATCTTTGTGAAACTTGCTGTATGACCTCTGAATGATTATCTTTTCAGGTACATTTCTTTTGTTTACAGTGACAGTAACAAGATTATGATCACTGCATCCTGTGATGGTTGAGGTCGGAG
>VUQJ01026744.1:20188-31089 GCA_015108635.1 Andinoacara biseriatus
CACACACACACACGCGCACACACACACGCGCACACACACACACGCACACACACACACACACGCGCACACACACACACACACACACACACACACACACACACACTCTACATTGGGTATAATGGGGAGAAAATCCTGTTAGAGGAAATGCTGCAGCGAGCAGAGAAGGAGGGATGATGGAGAGCTGAGCCTCCTTCCATCCTCAGTTCCTTCTCTTTGTTTCTCCTTTTATTTTTGTATTTTTTCCTTCCTTCTTTATCAGTTTTCATCTTTTCTGTCTCCATCCCGTCATTTTCTGTTTCCTTCTTTTCTTAAAATGGCACCTTTCCACTATCCTAACTTCATCTTTTCCTCCTCGCTTCATTTTCTCTTCATTTCTTATTTTTTGTGTTTTCTTTGATTCTTTCCTCCCTTCTTGTTTCCTTCTCTCCTTGTCTTGCTTCCTCTTTTTGCTTTCCTTCAGCTCGTCTTCCTTCCTTGTTTCCTTATTGCTTCCCATTCCTTCCTTAAACTCTTTTCCCTCTATCCTCATTTCCTTTTCTCTGTCCTCTTGCCTGTTAGTTTCATTCTCACCTTGCCTCATTCTTCCTTCTTCTAGTCTTCTTTCCTTCCCTTGTCACTCTTTTCCCTGTTGTCTTTCCTTTCTTCCATCTTTAGTTCCTTCCCTTTGCTGTGTCCTTGCTGTATTTTCCGTCCTTCCTTTCCCTCGATGCTTTTGACCCTCTCGTTGAGTTCAGTGAACTTCACGTTGAGCTTTTAGTTACTTTAGTTTCTGTTCATACGTTGCCAATAAAGAGCTTTTTTTTACCCTATGAGGAAATTTGGATGGAGCAGGTTTAACATGAGCGCGTTCTGCAGAGGGGAGGAACCAGAAATGGGCCAAGCGCCGTCCTGGTTCTGGGTCTCCGGCTGGGACTGTGCCTGTATCATTACTGCAGGCGGGTCAGGCCAGTGTGTTAAAATAACCGGACCCGAGTGTGACTTCAAACCGCAGCCTGGAAACCATCAAACTTCGTTATTTTTAACGGCGCTCACAGCAGCGCGAGGAAAACTGTGAATTTAACAAACGTCTCTCTCTGTGTGTCACAGCTGCAGCCACATGTTGACTCAGGTCCACGAGCTTTCCCGTTTTTAGATAAACTGCACGACCACGTAGGAGAGCTCAGAGACCCGTCGATGCTGTGACGCTGAGTTTGGCTGCAGGACGATCAAAAATCCTGCGAGTGTTCCGAGTTTTCCGTGCTAACCTTCAGCGTCTCAGGAAACATTCGTGAGTGTGTCTGAGCAGCGAAGACTCGGCCCACTGCCGCTCCCTCCTCTCTCCGAGCTTATTAGCCGGCTGCTGCGTCGCCTCAGTGCCGGAGGTTGTTCAGAGGTCAAAGAGCATGTGTGGGAGGTCGCTGTGTGTGTCCTCACTCCTCCTCCTCCTCCTTACTTCCTCTTCAGAGCCGAGTGTGGCATGTCTTTGTGGTCACCTCCCTTATTTGAACAGAGCGATGGAGCAGCATGGTCCACCTGATAACTCGTTTATTGTTGAACCGTGACCTGCTGCTGATCCTCGTACAGCCTGAAATGATCCCAGAGCCTGTTGTTGTCTGTAAACGTCACAGACGCACAGACGCAGCTTCTGCTGTTTAAACCTTCAAACTGTGAAACCTCCAAATATTAGAAAAACAGATTCTGCTGGATACTTCAGACTTTACTCCTTCATTTGTCTCTTACTGCACATTACTCCACTGTAATCATTGATCTATTAACTATTTAGGTTGTAAATGGTCATTAATGCCTTTCCAATGGACCAAAATCCACAGGGCGTGGTTCTTGGTGCAATCTAGTCACTTTGTGTTAGATCGCAGACTCTTCAGGCTTCCTGGGATCATTTGCTGGCAGAGTGAAGGTAGCCTGTGCGTCCTGTAATCTACGCCGGGCCGAGTGACGTTGGCGTGCCAGTGGGAGCCCCGCCCCTCCCTGCAGTTTAGGGCTCTTACATAAGGCTCTAATCCACCCGAGGACGCACACACACTCTGAATCACCCCTCTGATACGCAGCATCAGCAGCAGAGCGAGCCAAAGTTTAGATGCACCCAGGACGGCGCTAATGCCTGATGCAACCACGCTGAAACAAAAGCCTCCTCCTCCTCCTCCTCCTCCTCGTCGGTTCTGTAGGGAACAAAGAGAGTGGAGCAGCTGAACTGATGAGCTAAAGATGCTAATAAACCTGGGATCAGTTTACAGACCAAACTCCCTCGCAGCAGCTCTTTGCTCCACCTCCCGAATCTAATGGATTGTTTTGCTTGAGTTAAATTTGGATATTTTTCATTTCAACATCCCAAAACAAAGAAAGTAAATAAAACAGCTCACGTTCCTTCTCATTAGTCTTCTTATCAGGAAAAACAAAAATGTTGTTTCCTGAATCTAAAATGGCCCCAAAACAATCTTGTTTTTGAGTAGAAATGATTTCTCAAAGTAGCCGAATTCTCTGCAAGCAGCTCCTTGTTTGCATTTCATCATCAGCGTTCAGACAGCTGCCTCTGAATGCTGAAATATGCCATAAAACAAGGAGATTCACAGTTTTTCTTTCTGTGGTTTCTGAAAGGATTTCATTAAAGATTGATAAACAAACAGACTTCTATTCTGCAGTCTGAGCCTCCTGCATGTTTAAAGCTGTCTGCAGCTGATGACTGCGGCCCTGCAGCCGGCGGGATCTGGACTGTGTCGCGTTTGAAGCTTTCAGCAGTTAAAAATACAAAAAGCCTGAATATGAGTCAGTTTGTAAGCACGCGAGTGGATGTTGTGAGGAAGCAGATTCATACATAAAGAGGGAAACGTGGCTTTTTGGTGTCTGCACAGTGGCTGAGTGTTTCCTTCTGTGTTTTATCCTCTGTACAGACTCACTCCTGGATCTGGAGTTCACTAATTTATGCTGTCTTTTAATATTGGTGACAATTTCAGGTTTCAGAGACAAATGTGGTAAAGACACTTTATAAAGTATACAGTGATATTTTTGCCTTTGGCGGTTTATGCTCCAACTTTAATCCTGCTGCGTTTGACATCGCGTGCCATGATATTTGAAAACATCTGGAGGGCAAAGCTGGTTTACAGGGACAGATTTAAATAGATTTTTCTTTTGTTTGAATTTCGTCAGCATAGAAAACTGTTTATCCTCTTTTTTTTGTTGTGGCGTCCCTCAGGGATCCATTGTAGGTCCTCTTCTATATGATACCCCTCTGTCTTTCAAAGCAACACAAAATTAGATATCAAATGCTTCTCGCCTGAAAAGAATGCTGCATTGATTTCAGTGACTATGGTTACATACACATTCTGTATGCTCAAATATCCCAGTGGTGACCTTTTCAAGAAGATTGCTGAAGGAGTGAAAGTAGGAATGGTTTCCTGGAAATGAATGAAGCACACAGTCAGCAGGTGGAGGTTGAGGTGGATGACGGGCATTCCAAGCGCAAGAATTCCCACCAGAGACCAGAACCCACTGTGGGTTTCCACTCTGAGGTTTAGGCTACAAAAAAGGAAAAGCAATAACGTAAATAAACATATCTGTAGTCCCCACAAGAAGATCTTCTTGTAACCTGGTGCAATTTTGTGGAGCTGGAGTTGAAGGTGGAGATAAGCAGGCGGTTTCTGGATCTGAATGTAAGAACGTGTCAGAATGAGATGAAGGCTGAAGGGCAGTTTGAGGCAGTTTTTGGTTTGTGGGTCTGCTCTTCGTTTCCAGGTGGATTTCTGTCAACTGCTTCCCGCCCACACCTCTGTCATTACTCTGAGGCCTCCGCCTGCAGCTGGGCTGATGGAGTGAAGGTATTATGTTTGCTCTGACAGCCCTTCACTCTGTCAGTCATGCAGATAAAGAGCTGTTTCACTCGGGGCTGCAGAGAGCATTTCATTACAATGAGAATACTGATGCAGTTCAGCCGTTTAAAAGCTGCTGTAATCCTCGGCTGTTAAATCAACATGTCGTGTCAGCGGTAATCGGTTCCAGTTACGTCTTTCCAGTCTGTGTGCAAAGATTATTCAGGTAAACTGAAGCTATCTTAGCGTGTGCAGCTCAAACTGGTACCTCTTAATTAACGAGCGGCTCTTCTTAATCAAAGAGTACTTTGAGGCTCTTTCAGCCTCTCGGGAAAATGGTCTCAATATTTTTAGTTTATTCACTTTCGTTGGGTCTCAATGAGACATCTGAAGACGTCACTTTGGGCACAACTTGGCCAGTTTGAAGAGGCATTAATGGAAGTAATTACTGCATTTCTACTTGCACCTTAAAGGAGGGTTTGGGCTCATTCCAGCCTGATGTTTCTCCTGTCGAGTGTGAAAGATGAAGCTGATTGTGCACCTTTGCTCTGCAAAAACAGGGGAATGAGTTGAATGAAACGCAGTATATCTGAGCACGAGCTCCCTGCGGTGAGCTGAAGCCGACTCATGCAAGTCTGTGAAACTCTCCTGAAACCAGCCGAGTCTCCAACCTGCTACAATATTTCTGTGAAATATCTCCAGAATTACACATTTGATTTTGCCACAGATTTTCCTTAAAAATCCAGTTATTGGAATGCCAAATCTAATCTGTGTGCAGTAATCAGATCCTAATCAGAAGCCGTGATTGGCTGAGCTGTGACCAGCAGTCACATGACAGTAATTCGGTAACTCGATGGGCAGCGGGCTCCGTGTACAGGATGCATTTCAGCAGGAAAAGGAAAGATGTTGAATAATAAAATAATAACGTGTATAAACGCTTGTAGAGGCCCTAAAATGCAACTTTTCAAATATTCAATTATAACTTTAGTTTCCTTTAAAGCCGTGGGCGCTCTGCTCGGAGTTCAGAGGTTCAACGTAACCAGTAAAAACACTCGGTTAGTTTTATTCACAGCAGGAGACTCTGAGTGTTGTTGCTGCGCAGCTTCGACCTCACAGACCGTCTTACTCTGCTCCACGCGACGCCCGGACAGGCGCAGCATCATCTCTGTGATTAAATGGACTCCTGACTGCGAGTGTGTGTGTGTGTGTGTGTGTGAGGATGAGAACGGTTTAAGTGTGTTCAAGAGTGTGTGTGAAGCAGTTTGTAGCCGTTGGTGTGACGCTGGTTTTATTTGATTTCAGATGAGGATGAAAGCGGCGGGCGCGCTGCCAGCCAACCAGCCCGCCGTGTGTGTGTGCGTGTGTGTGTGCATGTGTGTGTTGGGGGATGGTTGTGTTGCACTGATTAAAAGGCTGATATTTAGGTCAGTGTGTGTGTGTTAAGCCGGTGATAGTGAGTCTGACCGGCGCTGCTCATTGACATCGAGTCTATTTACGGACTCTGTTTATTGATCTGGACTTTATTTCTTCAGTGATCGGCTGATGATGATGATGCAGCTCTGCCTCGTGGCCGAGTCGTACTATTTAATGATGCTGTTTATATCATTTATTTATTCATATTTATGTAATAATTCTCCAAAGATGGTTTGTTGATTATTTTTGAGCTTTCATGTTGGACATCTTTAGATTTCTGTGCTCCAAAGGAACGCTTTAAATCAAAATCAGTCCAAACAAAATGATCTTGCAAGTCTTAAAACTGATTGAGGGTCTTTCCTTTGAATCTGTCTGAGCTAACTGAACGGCGAGAGAGCCGTAACCTTCATTTCAGCGCTCACTGAGGCATCCGAACTGCATTTATAGCTCCAGCAGGCAAAATCTTTGCCCTCTAAATGGGTCTGAAAGTATTTTCAGCCGACCCTGAAAATAGCAGCTAAAGGTTTCTCTGCTTTTTAAATAATTCCTTTGTCTAAACGAGACATTTGAAGAGGTCGCTTTGGGTATAATCTGGTCAGCTGAAGGTCACAATGAAGAGAAAATGACTGCTTGCTTTTTTTAAACCTACATTAATGTAATTTTGCTTGTCTTCAAACATAATTTGTGTTTCTCCCATCAGAAAGTCTAAAGTTTGATGCACTTCCTGAGATCTAGATTCATGTTATTGGACATGACTTTTTCCCATCTTTCTCCACTATTTTCCATGAGCCTGGTCTCGCATATCTACTACGAACTGAGAATTTTCCAGGTTTAAAAGGAGAAAAATGGCCAAAATTCAGAGAGAAGTCTTTTTTCTCCTTCACCCCTGAACCCACCGGCACGAGTGAAAGGCACATTTTCTTTCATAGCCACAAACTTTCCAGCCTAAACAAACTGAACCTGCAGCTCAGTCAGAAAAAGTGACCTCAAAGATTAAATGAGGTCAGTTTCTGACAGGCTCGCTCCTGCAAATCATTTCTTTTTGGCGGATTTTTAAATTATTCAACATGTCTCATTTAAAAATCTGCCAAAAATAAATCATCTGCAGGAGTCGGATCCTGTGAAAAACAAAAAATTTGGTGGACTTCAGCAAAACTGAGAAGACGTGACCATCTCCGTTACGACCAACAGTTCCATGACAACAATTCAGTGAATTCTTTCTCTGTGTTTCCACAATGTGAAAAACAGATCATTTTATTGATTCCTGCTCCCAGATATTATTTTTTCCTCTTATTTATTTGCATAACCTTTTTTCATCAACACGCTGAAGTTTTTCCAAGTTTAAAGGGTTAAAAAGTCATTTTGCAGAAAGTTAAAGAGCAGAATGAAAGTCCTTCGTGGTGTATCATCCCGACCTGAGAGGCGGGCTGTCCAAATATCTTTGCTGTGACAGTGAAGGAAGTGCAGCAGGTGAACATCTGCCTATCTGTGGATCGCTCACATGCAAAGGTTCAGAAGACTGCGGTCAAACCAGTTGAAGAGAGTCCGTTGGACAGATTTGCATAATTTCCCTGCAGTCTCAGAGACAGTGTTTCAGTAAATCAGGTCAGAGGAGACTCTCCAGACCTTCCCTCTGCTCCCGAATCGTCCTGCAGGGACGGCTTCGGTCATTCCGCGGTGGAAGCTCTCGCTCTTCGTCTCCTTTTCCGACTCAGCGTCGAGTTTCTCAGGAGCGAACACAGCCTCTCTCTCAGAGAAAAAACGCACCTGCGCTTGTCGCGTCTCTGAGGCTCGTTTCACTCCGAAGCCCCGCCATCGTGCCAGCAGCTCCGCTGCCGCAGTGGCGACTTCCTCTTCCCGTGGCTTCGCGAGCAGCTGAGCGAGCGAGCGCTTCACACAAGGCTCGCCGTTGTCCGCGAGGCTCTGGAGATGCTGCAGATTTACATGCAGCCCTTCACAGGAAACTTCAGTGTTTTTAAACCTGACCTCTGTCTCCGCCAGCCTGCAGACCCCCCCCTCCACCCTCTCCCCTACATTTCAAACCCACTAATAACACCCCCAATGCACACAAAGCTGCAGCATCGGTATACAAAACTGAGCAGCTTTGACAGGTTTGAGGTCAGTGGAGGGGGGGCGGGTTGTAAGTGTAGATGATAATGATGATGTTGGAGGACAAACTGCTCGTATGTCAGCATATTTCCTGCTTTCCTGTGCTGATGAAGGCACATTCAGTTTATTTAAAGGAGTCCAGCAGCAGCATCGCCGCGGGGGGATTCAGTTTTTACAATACGCATTAAAGAAAAACTAAACCGTGGCACGTTTCTGAAATCGAAACAGTAAAGAAACAAAACAAAGTCTGATTTGGTTTGTTAGATATGGAATTTTTACGCTTTTATTGGCATGAAAGTTTGAATAAATTGCACAGCAAACAAAGATTTATAAAAACCAATACACTCATAAACTGATTCACACTGTTGTGTAAAAACAACCGTATTGTTTGAATAATCAGGGTTGAAAGCAGTAAAAAGTCTCCTTCTCCTACTGAGGAGAGCCTCACGATGCCTGTAATCGCCGGGATTCTGTCCCTGGAATTTTGAATGGGCCCTTTTAGGGGGGGGGGGGGCATTTACTAAAGGGGTATGTGAATAAATCTACCTACAGATTCAACAACAGTGAGATGAACAAATGAATCATCAGATAGGCTGTACCTAAATATCCACATAGACAGATATTAGATTTGCACCTTCTCAGGAAAAGCACCAGGATATTTTACAGTATTTATCTGGACTGAGGGACCAGATTACATCTTGTAGGCGTCCTACTCAGATGCCCGAACCACTTCTGAGCGTCTCTAGAACGGCCGAGCTCCTCAACATTTCCCCAGGAATACAGCGGATACAGGTCTTCATGCCTCTCAGAGGTAAAGTGCTCGTCTTCACGGGGTTATTTTGGGGTTAACTTGCGTCAGAAATAGACCTGGCACTTCTGGGACTTGAGTGAACAGCGTCAGAGCTGGAATGTGATGCTGCTGGGCCTCGTTTATTCCCTGTGACATCACAGTGATGAAGGTCCCACAAACAGTGAATTATCAGTAAATTCAGTAATACCAGTAAATACGTTAGAGCATTATCTCGACAACCAGAGCCCTGAATGTCCACCAGAAACCAGCCGTCAGCTACAAAGCAGTGCATGACGAGCTCATTTCTTGTCTCCTCGATCTCTTGGCCATCGGTGAGGGTAGGAACGTAGATCGACGGGTACATTAAAGCTTCGTCTTTACACTCGGGGCCCCATTCACTATAACAAACTCAGAATACAGTTCCAGCATTTATCTAACCATAAAGAGCAGAGTTACAGCTGCAGTCTGAGGTTACCTGGACTCAATGCTTACATTCCCCTTCCATGATTCCTGTCACCGATCATTCCTGAACTGCAGGGAAAAGCCAACAACATTTCTTCCTCCCGCGCACGACAGTGTTACTCATTCTGCAGCAGCTTCGGGCCCGTCTTTGCTTTGTGTCCTGCCTGTGGCAGCAGTTTGTACATTAGCAGAAGTTTTGTCAGTGTCAGCGGAGGCCTGTGGGCGTTTTATAAAAACCAGACCGGTCCTCTGTTTCTGCTCAGTCCGCTCAAGTTTTCCCGTCCTGATGAAGCTCGTTGGGTGCTGACCCATGCGAGGCCTCCTGCCTTCTACCCTCCTAATGTATGTGTTTGCATCTCTGTTCAACAGCGTGTGCGACATGAGATCCAGATGCTGACATGAATACTGAGCAGCCGCTCACACCAGAAGGCCACTGGGGTCGGAGGTCAGCTCCATGTCACCCCTGCTGCTCTCAGGGAATGAATAAAAATGAACAGCTTAAACCATCTGCAGTAAAAACGTCACTGCTGAGCTGTAAAGATGGAAAATAGTCTCATAACTTCCTGTTTATGCTCACACTGATGCATGCAGGGAATCTGAGAGAGGTTCCTGTTTAAACTGATTTGAAAAGCAGTTGTGAACTGAAGTGTCGGCTGTAAAGGAAGTTGCAGTTTGAAGAGAATCACTGCAGCAGCTCTGAATGAAGTTGCAATGATGTTTCCAGAAGTGAGACAAAAGTTCTGAAAGGAGGTGAAGCAACAGATAAAGTTGAAGTTCTGAAAGAACTTCGATGGGAAACTTGATGTTGTGATTTGAAAGGTTGATGTTTCTTTCAGAAGGTTACTTAAAGGAAGCCGAAGGGGTGGTTTGAGTTCACGAGTCGACCAGTTAAAGTTGGATGTTGGTGTCAGTTCCAGTGTAAAAACAGAAAGCAGATGATGTTTGAAGGAAGTTGATGTCGCAGATGTAAGAGGATTACTGACGGGACCTGAAGTAGCAGCTTAAACGATCACGATGAACAAGACTTTCAGATGTCCTGTTTCGAATTAGCGCTGAATTGGAGCAAGGTGAAGAGGCAGGTGAGAAAGAGTCGTTTAAAGTCTCAGAGCTAGTAAAACTGTTCAAAGGAGTCAAAGTAGGATTTAAATCCATTCAGGTGTCTGGAGTGAAGTTAGTTCAAGTTTTGGATTAAGTTTAAGCTCCAAGTCTTGAGCTCTGATTGGTTCCTCATCAAATGTTTGAAGTAAACCAGCAAACGAAGGTGGTTTTAAAGGACTTTAAAGATCGTCACTGAAAGTTGAAGTGACAGTTAAAATGGATGTGATGTCTATCAGACTGAAACTGTAATTTATATTAAAGGAGTTTAAGAGGCCTACCAAAGTTAGAAAGTTTGGTTTAAGAAGTAAAGAGGTCAAGACGTTCCAGCTCGGATCACTTCCTCCAATCGGGATCATTTCCAGATAAAGTGCTGAAAGCATCACTCAGCTGAAGGAGCTGCAGTGTTGAAGGGAGTTCCAATTTAACTGTCAGCAACTTAAACATTCATGCGTTGGCCATAAACGAACACACCAACATACTGAAACACCCCCAGTCGTGTTTTTCCACGTCTGATCAAACAGTTTTAGGTTTCTTTTCAAACATTTGGCTCGGAGACGCCTCAAAGCTCGTCTTGTCTTGTTTACAATCTCATCAGCTCCGTCCAATCACAACGCGGCCTCTTTGTCTCGGCTCGTCCACGGTTGGTCGCCTGCCATTCTCTTCCTGCCGTGACTTCCTGGTTTCCCCTCAGGCGGCTTTAATCAGATCCTATGTGTATGTGTGAGAGAGAAATGAACACACACATCTGGAGGAAATACTCGCAATACCAGGAGATTTGTTTTTTTAATAAAAACCCACAGTCATTAATCTCAGGTATGAAGGTTAAACACACACACATTCTCTCTTTGTGTGTTTGTATCAGACTTTATCGTTTTCAGTGCCGCTTTCTTCTTCATTTCCTCCTATATTGCCTTCCTTTCCTACCTAACATCCTCCGGATATCGCCTATCTATTTTTATCCTGCTTTGGATCTCAGGAAAACTGTTTTCTTTATTATAATCAAACACGTTTTCTTCTGAAGGCTTTGCAACTGAAGGCAAGTCCAGCAACGCAAAAGCTCCACATAGGGTGGCTGTAGCTCAGGAGGCAGAGCAGGTCACCCACTGATCGGAAGGTGGTTCGATTCCTGGCTACTCCAGGCTGCGTGCCAAAGTATCCTTGGGCAAGATACTGAACCCCAAGTTGGAGTATGAATGTGTGTCAATGTTAGATAATAAAAGCACATGGAA
>VUQJ01026745.1:0-10774 GCA_015108635.1 Andinoacara biseriatus
TATATATATATATATATATATACACGTCAAGAAATGTCTTTTCAAAGCAAACAACTAACTGAATTATCATTTTTGCCATAAAAGTGAATATTTTCCTCGATGCAATGAAAGTGGTTAAATTCTGCACGACAAGTGCAATCAAACACTCAACTCTGAACCACTTGAAAAAAAAAAAAATCTAAGATATAATCATACAGCCCACAGTGGTTGGACTGTCATCCGTTCTCAATATAAAAACTGTCCCTTCAGCCAAACCGCCCCTTTGTGAGCTGAATGGATGTTGACAAAGACATGTACATCAATATGCTCATGCTTTTACACAGAGCATTACTAAAACTCTCAAAATGATTTGGAGGCCTGTGGTTGACAAGAATTGTAAACAGGGCCTCGGAGTTTTTGACAGGTCTCTGGCAAGATTTAGTAGTGCATTACAGCAGAGGGATCTGTCAGAAGCTGTACGGGGCTGATTACAGCCGTAAGGGAGTGGAGAAGGGTTTGGAATAGATTTAGGGTTGAGGTTGTGTCCCTGTTTATCTTCTGACGACAATATAAAGTGATCAAGTTCAGGTCAGCTTCATATTTACGCCAACTTTAAGGACACTCGGGGCAGTTTGGATGCTCAGTGTTCCAAACAAATAAACTTGTGGTGCTTCTTTAACTGTAATAGTTTAACGTCCTAGACCTGAGAATTCAAATTCCTGCATCATGTAAAAATTCTCTTTAATTGATATATTTCCATTGCATTAAGTTATTTTTCTCCTTTAAGGCTACTATAGCTCTGTTTTACTTCCTAATAAAGTAGTAGTCATGGTTGTTGGTATTAAAGGGACTTTAAGTATGAACATAGTTCTGATTTAATTCAATCACACTAATGTGGATTTAAGACCCTTCATAAGATTAATTTGCACTGTGGTAAGCTGAGCTACTCTGCTGGACTTAAAGCTAAATGTCATTTGCAAAGTCTTATTGCCAAACCTTGCTCAGTAAAATCCAAACCTTATACTGACACAGATTAGGGTGGACACTCGGCAGACACCCTAATTACCCTATGGAGACCTGTAAGGCAATCTGTGTAATGACAATGGCCTTATCCTCCGCTTGATGTGCCAAGAGACAATTGAACCACTTTAGTTTTGAGTGCCTTGATACTGGACAGCTTCGCACTTAACGCAAGCTGTATTAAATTACTTTGTCCTAAAATTAAAAGAATGGTGGTCATATTTGCTTTCTGTCCGAGTTCTTATCTTCGGACTAGATTTGTTAGGACAGGTTTCCCTCAATCCTTCATCAAACGCTTACACACAAAAACAGAGTCGTGGTGAACACTTTGGCCTTTAAAGTTGATGTCTAAAATTATTGAAACCTGAATCAATTTGGCAAGTTTAAAGGAAACAGAGATATTTATTGATATTAGATGAGAACCATAGTCCAGATCATTGAGTGTTTCTCTGCCCTGTACCAGATGGAGTGGGTAGAGCTGAACTGATGTGGACTTGGCAAAGTAATGTGACCGGCATATTGAAGAAATGACAGTTTGTGGATGTTGCAGGATATAATGGTCTTCACAGATGTTGCCTCTGTCCTTTAAGAGAATCTAATGAGCAGCCGTGATTGCATGGTTGGCCAGAGTTGAGCAAAGGGCCGTGTGGTCTTAAAAGCTGAGCTGGGATGTCTGTGGGCAGCCAGCAGTATCTGGCACAAGAAGTCTCTCATTTTATGAAATGTTTAAAAAAAAAAAATTATCCTGATGCCTATTCGCGGGTAGAGGAAATTTAAAGATTTATAAGGCAAATTATTTGATTTATGTGGTTCAACTGAGGTTGTGAATCTTAAAAAGACTAAAAGCACAAAGCCGGAAGGGTAAATGTACGTCCATGACATGTGCAACAAATGTGCACACGCACGCATTCACACACACACACACACACGGATGTGGTGCTGTCTTTCAATAAATAGGTTTTTAATCAGGGAAGCAAAGTTTGCTTCCACATGTTACAAACCTAATTTCTTCCTTGAACAAGCCACTAATTTGAGTATTTGTGTTTAAGATGGAAATATTCACTTCATATCCTTAAAAGTGCCCTGCCTCTACTTAGTTTTCCCGTCTATAACTCTGCCAAAAAAGGCATCAAATTGAATACTGAGATCATAAGCTAGTTAAACAGGACATGGGGAAAAAGATATTAAAGATAATTCAACCACTTATAATTGCTTCAGAAACTAAATACCTCCCTTCAAGTCAACCTGATTGTGCCATACAGTTTCAGCTACACATATGCAACAAAAAAGAATAAAAGGAAAACAAATAAATACCGTATAGAACTACAAGGGCACAGATTTTGTACAAGACAACAACCCAGAAACTAAAAAAGGTGTGTCACACAGTCACATTAATCAATGCAAAGGGGTAATACAGAGCGTGCGCACAGGAACATGCAGCCAGGAAACATCTCAGGGTGTCACTGGGGATACACAGTGAACAAACACAGAGCTCAAACATCAGCAACAGAGGTCACTCACTCGGTACTGCTCTAATCCTTCGGGTGATGAAACTTACTGCAAGGATCATTACTATTAAAATTTTGCAATTTCAAAAACTGTCTCCCCATTTTATGTGTATCATCTTTTCGGGAACTTAAAGAAAGGGAAGCATAAATGTTAGATCCTGTAATGAGCAAGGTGTAATTTAACACTAACCAATCAAATGAAGCTTGCAGACATAATGTACTAGGTGTCTTTGTGCAATTACATGAAAGTCTGTTAGAACCCCAACTAGTGCATAGTTTTATCACAATGCAAATACGTGTTAATTCCTGACATTGTGACAGTCTCTGAGTCTGCACGCTTCAAGTTTGCAGCCTTGATGGAGGACTTTCAAAGTTGCATGTCAGAGTTCAGCCAGGGTTGAAGCCAGTTTTCATGCCAAGTTCTCTCTTGAAGTTGGGGCTAATTGAAACCATAAAGTCATAATGGAAACCACAGAGCCCTGAGTGCAGTGGGCGCCAACAGAACACAACACTTGTCATTATTATATCAGCGCACACAGGCTGAGAGCTGTCACTACGCTCATGGGTGTATGCTACACTACACAGAGTACTATAAGCAACACTAGCATGAAACAGAAATCCACTTCAGATCCAATGTGAATACCTCTCACTTCCAAATAAGTTTTGAAGGCCTGTTTCAAATGATAGCAGCCAGGCACGGAGATGAAATAAGGGCTACATTTAATAAAGTTCAATATGTATCATGACCTCATTGTTTGTGAGCTCCGTAATCAGTCGGATACTTGTAATCTTCTAATCTAATTTCCAAGATTTGGGGTTTTGTGGGCTGATAGCTGCTAAATGATAATGCACTAAAGCCCAATTAAGATCCTAAATCCATATGGCAAACCAGTTTTTAATATGCATTACGTCCTATAAGCACATATCCAAATGAGAATGTCTGTAGCTACTCTTGAGTCTTTGATGAATATCTTCCGATTGTTACAATATGTTTGCACTCTAACCAGAAGGAGACATGGAAGGGGGTGTAGATGGAGAAAATAAAGTGTGTTGGAGAAACTATCCATGATTTTGACAAGGGTTTCTCTCAGCACCCATCTGTGAGTCTGGGTTGAGGTCACTGGCCAAACATAACATTTCATCAATCTTATCTCAATGACAGGCAAACATTACTGCACAAAAGGCCTTTTTTTTTTTCCTTCTCTAACATCTTGTCCTACTGCTGACTCCTTAGAATCTGCTCTGCTGAACAGAATGACTGAAACTGGTGGGGGTGAGATTGGAAAGAGAAACAGAGTGAGAAAGTTGAGTTGACAGCAGATAGTAGCAGATGCTGACTGCCATACAAAATAAGAAGAAAAGAGAAGAAGGACAACGAAGAAGAGTGCCCTCCCTGTTCTGATACACTGGATTTGGATTAACATAAACCTGTGTGCTGAATATTAGAAAGGTTTGAGCCATGAGGACAGGAGAGGAGAGGAGAAGAGTACTGCACAATAACTATTGTGGCACACTTGTACAAACAGTAAAATGTCCACAATGTCACGTACACTTCACAGTGCACTGGAACCTCGGCTGTGAGAGGCCAGTCACACATTTACATAAATATGAGAGCCTCTGGAGACAAACTCCACCACCACCACCACACAAACATAAGAACCAGGTGAGCATCAAAGAACCAAGCAGGCAAAGCAAGCCAAAAGCAATTGAGACCCTCCAATGGGAACGAGGCATCCAGCATTCAGGGTGTGGGAGCTGACTGAAGATCAGGGCCAGAGTAATGTCAAGCATTGATGATGCGATGTGCTAGCAATGACAGACGACGGAAGGATGACTTTATCATCCATTTTGCAATCAATGACAAAGCCACAAGACTGCAGGTCATAGAGAGCATGCCAGATATGATGCAGTTAAAGAAAAAAGTAATTCCACAAAGCATGCAAAACAAATTCAAGCAGGAAAAAAAGTAAAAAAAATAAATAAAAAAACCCTAAGAAAAATAAATAAACAAGAAAAGAAATTCTATCCTGCAATGCTCATTGAGATTGATGATTCTTAAAAAAAGACCACCAATAATAATGCACTTGCAGATGTTTAAATCTTTCTATTTTCTTGTGAGAAAACTCCTTTAAAAGCGGATAGTAGGGATTTCATGACTATTTTGTTGCATTTTGATTTGAATCCTAATTCATCCCTGTAGGCTAGTCTGTATTGACGAGACACACCGGGCACGGTATAGTAAATAGAAGCACCACAGGTTAGTTTCCTCTTAGGCTAAAGTGAAGTGAAGTAGTCATGAAAGCTCTATTTTCCAAATTAAATTAAAAGCGCAACACAGGATGTTTCAAGGAGGACAAAGAAAGAAAACGAAAAGCACACAAATGACTTCAGGAGAGCTTTGAATGAAGGATAGATAAAGGCAGATGTAGAAAAGGCAGACCGAGGAAGAGGACAGAGAGAAAGAGTGATAGAGAGAATTAAGGGGCATGGACATGTGTGTCCTATTGGCCAAGGTCTCCAGTCACGCAGTGTGACTTGACGTAAAATACCTTTACTTTAACTACACTTAAACTTTATCATTCTAAAAAGTCAAGTTAACTAACCCCCAGTAACTATAAACTTCTGGAGGTGCACTTTAGTCACACAACCACACCTTGTCTGGATTTCAACTTACTTTCTGCCTCGTGTCGAGTTATAACTCCCTCCGAATTTCTTCCGATTAAGGATGAGAGCAGCAATTTCTGGCACGTAGCGAGCAAACATGGCCTACATGCATGGAATAGAAAAAAAGAAAAAGGCATGCAGAGAGGGTTCTACCGCACACAGAAAAACAGCAGAACCATCTGGAATACTTACTTTCTCCCATTAACCGCACTATAGGAACCACCATATTTCTTGCGGTTTCCTATTAACTCTATGATTTCAGGGACGTAGCTGGCAAACATGGCCTAAGGAGAAGATAGAAGACAGAAGAAGAGACTAAAAAAAGAGACTAGTATGCCGCAGAGTGGGTTGTGGAGAGATTGCCGCATGAATCCAGATTTCTGAGGATATAAAAATATTAGCCTGTAAATCTCATCTCTCTCATTATCTGGAGAGATTTCCTAAACTTCACAAAAATCGAGGGGGAAAAAAAGTAGCCCCAATGTTTAAAATTTTAGAACAGGTTTGGTCAGTGGGCAATAATTTTGTCACAGCTGACAAATAGTCAGTCTGCGATTAACATTCAAAACCTTTCTAAAAAAAAAAATAAAAATCTGAGGGAGAATTAAAAACCTATGTGCCATGTTTTGTCCAACAAACACAGATGATCTGGCAGGTTGATTTGAATAGGCACACCTGATGATCCACAGCTGCAAAACACATTAAGACTCATTTGTTGGGCTAGAAAATGAGCTGGATGCGTTTTGCAATGATTGACAGCCTGTTGTCCCAGCACGGAGTTATGTTTAAGTTCTAACTGTGGGATACTCACTGGCATGACTGGTGTAGGCCTGACTCTACAGTAAACAACACAGAGCTGCCCTTGTTCTTTAAATGCATCCCTCAATCGTGCCTGGAAAATGGACTGTTACATTACCGGGAATAATGTGACAATATGCGAGTTGGATTTTATCCTTGGCTTTAACATACCTTCGCCCTGGAGTCATTGTTAAGCCACTGCTGCTGAGGGGAAGCAGGCGGAGGTACTCGCCTAAAGACTTCCAGAACCCTCAGCACTGAGAAAAAACCTTGCAGTCTATCACCATGGCCACAGTATGGTACACATCCACACAGCTGCAGGTCATCAGTGCATACAGATAGCTGTCTTTATGGAGAACTCAGTGATTTGTCTAGATCCTTCAGTCTCTGTGAGCAAAGACGAAGGATTCGTGCTCTTCTGTGTGTGAGTGTGTTTGAGTGCTTACAGGTGTTTGCATTCATGCATGCTTATCAGATACTGTACTAGCGGCAGCCCAACAGGACGTTACATCAGAGGAAGGTGAGAGGGCGAGAGGGTGGGAGGCTGCTGTTGCTATGGTAACAGTCAGGCTGGCCTAAGCTTCATCTCCCTGCCCCTGTGTTTGTTGGAATTGTGGGAAGAGACACGGAAGGAGGGGTGTCCTGAAACCGCAACTGTTTTTAAGAAAATAACAACATTATCAGACAACAGCTTATACTCTAATCAAACAAATATGGGAAAGACACAAAGGGGAAGGCAACAAAGGAGCACAATGAACTGTAACTCCAGTAGACAAGATACAGTAGGCTAAAAGGAAGGATACAACTACACTGTGACAAAATATACCATATACTGTACATGTACAAGCAACATAGTTCGAACAATATAAAACAATACACTAACATATCATACAGTATAGATAATTATGAACATTAACATTAACTTTTACTGATTTAAATTTTTCTGTATTTTAGACAGTTCTAAACAGTTTATTGATGGGGGCAGGCAGGAAATAAAAGGGAAAAGGAGAAGTAACAGAGAAAGAAAAGTCTGATTTTACCAAACCACCAAGGATGAAGAAGACCATGAAGAGGCGCCCCAAGGTGGTTTTTGCATAGACATCCCCGTAGCCCACTGTAGACATAGTCACCATCAGCAAGTAGACACATTCCCAATAGGATAGTGACTGGGAATTTTGGAAGTTTTCCCAAGGATCCCCTGAGTTTTCCACCTAAAATTGACAAGGGAGAGGTACACAAGGATCACTAGACACAATTCTTACAACCAGTTGTTCCAAAAAAGAAACCATTTCCTCATATTTGATTAAACCCAGCTGCAAGTGTTCATTCATCACAGTTTGTGATGTGGCCTTTAGTGAGCCTTGACTACCATCTAGTGGTAAAACAGTTTAATACATCGTGAGTTCACTCACAAATGATTCTTAAAAGTATTTTTTTTTTGATCATCTCTGAGTTTATTCTTTTTACCTTTGAATTTTTGTTGTATATATGATGGGCCCATGAAATATTAAATCAAAAACCCTATTTACATGTACATGTGATTGGTATCAAAATCACCTATATTCAAACCATACAGTGCAGCCACATTATGAAGAACACATTAGCTTTCTTCAGCATCAGTACCTTTTCTTACTATTTCAAGTAAACCTGATAATAATAGCAAAAGTGCAGAAAAAATAGAGAATTATCTTCTCTGACCTGGGAAGCTGACGTGTGTGTTGACAACTCAGCCAGACACTCCTCACCAGCTTGTATATTGAGATACATTATATTGCATTGCCAAAAGTATTCACTCACCCATCCAAATCATCAAATTCAGGTTGTGCGTAAAAAATAAAGCACCTAAGCACGCAGACTGCGTCTACAAACATTTGTGAAAGAGTGGGTCTCTCTCAGGAGCCACAAAGTGGCAGGCCTTATAATATGAAAGTGTGGGATCAGTGGATGCTGAGTGCACAGCATCTCGGCAACTTTCTGCAGAGTAAATCACTACAGACCCCCAAAATTCATGTGGCCTTCAGATTAGCTCAAGAATAGTGAGAAGGAATTCTCAGTGTTTCAGCATACCAAGACATTTTGACAATTTTATGCTCCCAACTTTGTGGGAACAGTTTGGGGATGGCCCCTTCCTGTTACTACATTACTTGGCACAAGTACACAAAGCAAAGTCCATAAAGACATGGATCCACAGAGTTCTGACCTAAACCCGCCAGAACACCTTTAGAATGAATTAGAGCAGAGACTGCGAGCCAGGTCTTCTCATCCAACATCAGTGTGTGACCTCACAAATGTGCTTCTGAAAGAATGGTCAAAAATTCCCATAAACACTCCTAAACCCTGTGGAAAGCCTTCCCAGAAGAGTTGAAGCTGTTATAGCGGGAAAGGGTAAGCCGAAATCATATTAAACCCTATGGATTAAGAATGGGATGTCATTCAAGTTCATATGCGTGTGAAGGCAGATGAGCAAATATTTTAGGCAATACAGTATAGTGTAGGACTCATGTGAGGGTTAGATTTCATTATCACGTATAAATGCAAATTGTGAGATCTCAGTATCAAAATAACTCAAATCTACATATAGATGACAGAGAAATTCCAGGCATAAATTCAATATAAAAAAACTGAACTGATCTTTCAGAAAATACAGATGATTCAAACACATACAGTAACATGCTGGTTGTTTGCCTTCTGCCAGTCATACTATACCCTCCAGAATAAACACTACAACCTTTAAGTTTATTTAAATCGATGGGGCTTGGCCATAATATGTCTGACACATAAGGAAAATTAAAGTAACTTGAATTCTTTTAGTAAGGTTGCCTCCTCAGTTTTAGTGCCACACCCTGTCCATGTGTGACGTTAGATTCTCTGCAAGGGTTTCACACAGTGACGGATGCAGATTTTAGAGCGATTGCATTAGTTAAATGGATGTTAAATTAATTCCCACCTAGTCTCTGAAACATGTCATTGCAGCACCCTTTCTTGCCATTTTTTTTCTTTAGTCAGCTAATTTCTAAGCAAAACAAACGTGGACTATCGGCCTCCCGGAAAGTGCTAGGCATCACACTTGTATCAGTGAGTTAGAGTTAGTCTGCTTTTTGGTACATTTAACTCTGGCCCTCACATCTGTCCACTTACCAAATGTATGAATCCAGCAGCTGTGAGCCATGTGCTTATGAAGATGGAACACAGGTTCACCAGCTTGATGGAATTGCTGGACAGAGAGAGAAAAAAAAACCTCACAAAGACACCAAGACCAGTGACGGAAAAAGAGATTTGTGAGCTCATGAAAGCACAGAGCCCACTCTGACCTGACTGAAAAGCTTAAAGCCATTATAGTTGACAAATGACTTGAAAAAGTATGTGTGTACATTTTAAAATAAAGAAAATGTATTATAAAATATACTGAATGTGCTAAAATGAAATCCCAGCAACATACAGAAATGGACTATTATTAATAGTACTTGGAATTTCCAATTCTGTGTAGAAACAGTAGAAAATATATTTACACCACAACAAAGCAATGATTTTACATCTTACAGTCGTCTTAGACATCAGGTTTAATAAAGATTTAAAAAGTGTTTACAGCCACTTGTGTTTAATTTCATATTATGTATGAAATTAAACACAATTTTATAGTCCAACTTAATCAACAGTGTTCAACATACACTCATAGAAAGTACAATTATAGGGTTTTACAATATCAGGAGATTAAAATCATCAACTTCAGATGAACAACACCATGACATATTACACCATATTATTATTTAACAAAAAGTCAGCAACGCACAACCCAAGATTCAATAGCTTATGAACCTTCTTTAGAGCAATAACTCAAAGTAATAATTTTTTGTATGACTATCAGGGTCTCACCTCATTGTGGAGCAATTCTGGCCCACTCTGCTTTATTACGTTGTTTCATTTCATTGAAGCTTGTGGGCATTTGTTTATGCACAGCTATCTTAAGGTCCCACCTCCGCTTTTCATTTGGATTGCGGTGTGGACTTTGACTAGGCCATTGCAACACTTGGATTCTTTTCTTTTACAGCTATTCTTTTAGAGCTTTGCTGCTGGATCATTGTCATCAGTGTCCTGTTTTGTGACCAAATTTGAGCCAAGTGCTAGCTGTCGCCCATTAGCTGATGGCCTCGCATTTATCTCTAGAATACTTTGGTATTCAGAGGAGTTCATGGTCGACTCAGTGACTGCAAGATTCTCAGGTCCTGTGCCTTTAAAACAAGCGCAACTCATCACCCCTCCACCACCATGCTGACAGCAGAAATGCAGTTTTTGTGCTGATATGCAGCGTTTGATTTTCAAACATGGCACTGTGCATTACAGGCAAATAGTCTTTCTCACTGTATAATGGATTGCTTCTTTAAGACCATTGCTGACATTTTTCTCCTTGGCATAACACACACCTGAATGCTGCAGACCAGGAAACTGCCAAAACTCCTGCTTTTACAGAGTTGCTCACACTCACTGATGGTCAATGAGTCAAGTGCATTTGATTAGCAGCACCTGGCTGATGCTTACCCTCTTAACTCCTATGGAAACACTAAGAGTGTACTTAGTTTTTCACACACTGCTTTAGGCATAATTTGTGCTGAATAAATAATGACATGGTGTAACATGCCATGTTTTGCCGTTCCTCTGAAGCTGCATTTTTCAGTTTTAAGACCTGCTAATGACTGATTTGCATTATGACCTGATATTTTCTTTCCACTATGACTGGTGTGTGTGTGTGTGTGTGTGTGTGTGTGGCGTGGGGGGGGGGGGGGGGGGGGGGGAGAGAAGGAAAAAAA
>VUQJ01026745.1:12406-26476 GCA_015108635.1 Andinoacara biseriatus
TTCCTTAAAAAAAATTTTTTTTTTTTTTTTTAAAATATAAACACACAAATGGATCCTCCTGAAGTAGGTTTCCCATATGAAGCTGTGGGTATTTTAACAGACTCAAAGGAAAGACTTCCACTGGAGCTGGAAGCAATAAAACAGCACAAAACCTAGATTATATTCTGGTAACCCTCATTAAGAAAATTTGCATCTAGGGCAACTTACGTTTAGTTGTTCTTTTCTAATTTTTATGGACCAGAATGGAACTGAAATCTGAATACGGTGAGGTCAGTGCCATGTTCACCCATTTTGAGATGATTTAAGCTTTGCTGCGTTATCCTGCTGGAAGCAGCCATCAGAAGATGACAATACACAGTTAGGATGTCATATTTAAATGATGCTCAGTGGATACTGAGGGGCTCAAAAGTCTGCCAAAAAATATCCTCCACACCCCCATCAGCCTGAACTATTTGAAACAAGACAGGATGGATCCACGGTCAAAGTCACTTTTATCACCTTTTGCTCTGTTTGAACTTCATCTTGACAGAAGGTTGTCTTGATTGCGTCTACATGTCTATAAACATGCAGTTGTTGTCGTGCGATTGGCTGATTAGATATTTGATTTAACAAGCAGTTGATCAGCAATTTAATATTTTTAAATGATCACAAATCATGTTTTTATAGGAGCTGATGTCCTATTAAGAAAGGTTGCAGTCCCCTTGGTTCCCCTGTAGTTAACACCATGTGTGCAGAGGCACGTCCAGAACAGGGACATGACACCACCTCCCAGAAATATGATTATATATTGGATGTAATTATTGTACTTTGTACACCATACTATTTATATAAAATCTTTAGTTACTTATTATTTAGCTGATAAATTGCTAAATTGCACACATGTAATCCATGTGTGGCACTTTCACTAGTCGATCTCACTGTGTCTTGTCCGTTGTCCCACTGCTTTTGGATGCAGTGATTCGAAACCTGTTTAACAGCTTTTATCTTGAGACAATAAGAAACTAATTTTACATAAAAGGCAAAACAATCAAAGTACTTCATACAAGAGGCTCTAAAAACTTAAACCGGCTATTTGTTAGATTGGCAAAGATACAACGTTACAACAGAAATGTTGTGTTGCACTTACAACAGTAACTATCCAGAAATTTAATTTTAAAAAAAGAAAACAAATAGCAACAAATAGCAGCCAGCTTTTTGACGTAACGCTAATGTGACAACATCAACAACTGCTTTGCAAATTTGGCATTCAGAACGTAAATATCAGACACGCAGTGATGCTGTGATGCAGGTGGCTGGAGGCTGCATTTTTCTCAATTAGTGCGAAGCATCTGTGTTTGTGTTATGCTGTACATCTGTGCGTGTGGTTGTTTGTCTTGCGTTTAACACTTTGTGGGACTTTGTGGACAAATATGCGTTCACGCTATCACATCTGAGGCTTCACCTCTAAAATGGGAGTTAAAAAAAAAAACAGCCCTAGAATTACAATTTTTTTTATAAAGTGTGTTTGTGAGCACGTGTTAAAAATACCTCAATGAAATTCCCATCCCATGAGCACGTGTTCATGTATGAGAAAATCTCTCTCTCCACACATGCCAAAGCCTCCTGCACACACATCTACTGCACACATGTGTCAGCTTGCCAGATGCTCATTCAAAAAGGGTTTTCCGCTCTGTGCCCGCTCTTACTTAATTGAGGCTTTGCAAGCTCAAGCACGGCCTCAGAGTCACATGTTGTGGATGGACAGCCTTCTGGGACCTTTTATCAATCAGCAGTCTGGGATGGTTCATCTGGGATAATACTGACACTGAACCAAACCAGGATTAGATTATATGATGCTACACTAATCTAAACACACAGACACTCGGCGAGTGTACACATCACTGGTTCTTAGTGCTCATTCATTGGGGATAGATAGTTCATACATATCAATACATCCACTACAAAAATATTTTTTCAAAACTGCAACACGTGAGATGTCTGGCTATACCAAAGAGGCTTAAACTTCCCTCAAATTAGTTTCCCTCCTCTCCCATTGGCTGAAAAGCCATATAGGGTGCATGCACTCAAATCCATATCAGCTTCTTTCAGAGGGAAAACACAAGAGATCAACAAACTAACCCACCACTAGGAGGCAGTAGCATGTTAGAATATAAAGGCATGTCTGAAGGCCATAAAGCTCCAAGCCAGTGCGGCTTCAATAACATTTAGGTTGTCACCATTTCCTATTGACTATCAAAAATAACAAAAAAACAAATTATCTTAGGACATGTTTGCAATGCCATGTGTTGTCAAAAATTATTTTATTCTTAAAATCATCCAAACCAGGAAGCTGGTCCTCTGTAGTTTGAAATAATTGTGGAGGAAAGGCCTGGAAGCTTAAAGGGTGTGAAAGCTAAGACTCAGTAGCCACGAGATCTATGAGCATCTTTCAAACAGCTAATCCCACACTGCCAGGACTCTCTTGGGAGAAATGTTAAGTTCAAGTATTTAAAGGAGATTAATTCCTTCTTCCAAGGAAGAACTCTACATGCACTCTTACATTAGCTGCACATCATTCTCCTCCTCTTAATCAATGTCCAATTTGCGAAGGCAAAGAGAACATAGCTTAAAATGCACAGAGCATATACAGGTACCGCCTTGTGTGCAGAGTGGGTGAATGCTCTACCACAGAGCACAGGGCAGAACCCCCATTAGTGGGCTTTTTATTAACTGAGCACACCTCCACTGAATCTCCACTGGTTTTCTCCAGGAGTGAAATCTGAAGTACTATAATTGTGATAGATTACGCCGGCTGGTGTGCAATGTGTATTCCCTAGCAGGAAATAGAAAATGAAGATGAACTAATCCAATGGGGATGAAGAGCACAATACACATAGTTTCGAACAAAGCCTGTGTCAAGGAACAGCATATACACGTCGCTAAATGAAAGCAGCAGCAGTTAGTTATGCATTAAGTCATTGTGGCTCTGTCAGGCTTTCTGGTGTAAGTGAACAAAGACATACACAGTAAAAAAAAAAAAGGCAATTTAATTCATTTAAGAATGAATCATAAAAGGTCAAAGACACCATATCTCTATTTTTTTTTACCCTTATACCATTTAATTTTCCTCCCACCACAGAGTTCAATATTTATTGCCTCCCTTATTAATACAGGATGTAAGTAGTTAATAATGACTACAATTCTCAGGTTCTCAACCTGAATATGAAAAGACACTTTCAGCACATCACTGATATTAAAAAAAAAAAATCGACCACCATATCCCTATTGCAGATCTACACTCTATTAATTTTATAACGTGGGCTTTGCAGCACTTTTACGTAGCTATTAAACATAATGTCCGGTAAAAATAAACCCAGCCCAACACGTGCCAGATGGTTTTCTGCTATTTTACTGTGCTGCTGTTATACATGTCTGATTCTTAAATAAAAAATGTTGAGTGAGGTGGGGATGCCACATGTCATCATTGTGAAAAAAATGAAACTCAAGAGTTTCCTCATTTCAAAAGAACGAAGAGCTCTGGAATTTAGGGCATCTCTTATAAAAAAAAGAAACAAAAAAAAAACAATATTTTTGCATTTTGTTCATGGACAATGACTCACAGTGCACCTGGGTTATATGTCACGATGTTGTTCCCTTCTATATCAAGTCCAGATGCAGGATATTTAATAATCACTACAGAGCATCAGCCAGCAGTCAGACCACCATTTCACAGTCTTTCATCATCCTCATCAAGGCCCTAACACCAACAGTCTTTTGGGGAGGAGATGAGGACACCTTGCATCATGAAACCAGACTACTTGCCTTGGCCATATCTAATTCATTACACAGCTTGTTCCGTGTGAAATTCGTGAGCCACTGCGAGCTTCTTAAGAAACCTTCATCAAGTCAGGGATCAAACATTCACAGCCCCATATTACTTCACAGAGTCTGTGATTCTAGCAGGCATGTAAAAATGAGGAAAACCGGCATTATCGAGTAATTCCTCGTGTTTCTTGTCAAATTTAACAAAAGGTGCTACCGATAGATATATTGATTGCACTACGCTTTTAAAACTCCCAGAAAGCCTTTAAAATATAGCAGCGCACCTGCGCAAACACTAAAAATGCCCTGAAACTGCAGCATCTGAGCATTTTCCTACTGTGACAAATGTTTTAAAAAGCCTAACATTGATAAGCACGCTGGAGACAAACACTACAAAAATGGCAATCTGAAGGAAGGCTAAATGTTTGTGTTGTTTATCAAGTCTCCGACTACGAGTACTTAAAGCATCACATTCTCATTTAATAATCTTAGCGTTCCAACGACTCGATAAGACCAACACTGGAATAGTGTTGGCACTGATGAGTTCTTCTTTGAGGTTTTTTAAAGCAGAGAGGCGAAGCATCCAAAAATAAAAGAACACACCTACAAAGAAACGGTTTTCACTGCAATGTAATTTAGGTCACATCATCTAAAGTTAAAAAAGTAGGTCGTTATGTAATGCAGGTTAGGGTATTTTCCAGTCTGCTCATGCAAGAGTGTGTATAAGTGTGTATGGGGATAACACGTGCTTTTACATGTGCATTTTTTTCTTTTTTCTTTTTTCATGGATGTGAATGAGTCCAATAGATGGCAGTTACAGAGCGCTGCGAGGTATCCCAGGTGCAACGCCTCAACGGTGAAAATACTAATGAATCTGAAGCACAAACATGCACAGTCACAGCCACAGCCCTACTCTGAGCCACTTTCACTCCCATTAATTCATCCACTCTGATGTGTCTGTGTTCCCTGAAACATCAGAGGAACCCAGCCATGTCACTTTCAATGATGAGGGAACATTGACTGTAGCCCCAAGCAAGAGGGCCTCCGAGACTAGCTCCCAGTGATGGGGAGACGGAGGGAGATATAGGAAGAGATAAAAGGGAGGCTGGCATTCAAAGACAGAGGGCAAAAAAGAATAGAAAAACACAAGCGTGAGCATGAAAATATATTTTTTTAAAAAAGAGTGAAAAGAAAGTAATAGGATCTACAGAGTGAGAGATAAAGAGTGGACTGATGAAACAGACATGGAAACTTACCAAGCCAGCTTCTGTTTAAGTAGACAGAGACGAACACAGGAGGAACGGTGAAGAAGTCAACCACCGAGTTGACCTCCAGCCAGAACCACAGCTTGTCATTGGCTGCTATAAACTGTCAAAAAGAAAAGAGTGACAACTGAAGGTTAATTTTGCACAAAACATCCTCACTTTGCCTCAGCTTGCTCTTCAAACTGCTGTGTCTTCTTTTGACAATGCTGACTTATTATACACAATGACAAACGCTTCACCCTGCTTGCTGAGTCAAGCAAATGGTTGTTGGTGTAAGCAGCTTATGAGTTTTTATTTTTTATTCATTCATTCAGGATGTCAAGCATCCTGATAGCATTTGCACCACTGAAATTCTGCTGTGGCATTAGAGCCGTGCTAGCAACATCATTACAACAGCGTCAGCCTAAACTAAAGGCATCCTGTTTGATTATTAAGTGACTAATCTAAGAGTCTGCATATGCAAGCATTAAGGAGCGTTTTTGAAGACAAAACAATAGCTATATAACTGTGAATATTATTTGTCACAC
Source organism: Andinoacara biseriatus (assembly GCA_015108635.1). NCBI lineage: Eukaryota > Metazoa > Chordata > Actinopteri > Cichliformes > Cichlidae > Andinoacara > Andinoacara biseriatus. The sequence goes on from VUQJ01026745.1 coordinate 18,000, forward strand.
TGCATCTGTGTGCACGGCACCTACATGAGTGTGTGCACATGCCAGCTTACCCGCAGGCCAAAGTAAAGAAGGAAGAAGACGTTGAAGGCCATATCAATCTGTAACGTGAAATCTTTGTAGAAGTTCTGGCAGGATTCTATAGGGCTAAAAAAAGAGAGAGAAAAGACCAATATTAGGAATCAATTTTTTTTCAACATAATAGTACCAAACAGAATCGTGTTTATAATATGCAAAACTGCATAATTTCTGCTGAATATTATGAACTTTATTTCATCAGAGATGTACTGATAAAAATCCACTAGAAGCTGTCATGCTGACCAATGACCAATACTAGCCAGCAAGTGTCAATCAGAGAATGTGAAATAATTGAATCAAATATGGTTATGGCGTTAAAACCACTATCGTATAATTAGAATATCCAGTAATACTGAGATCAATGCAATGATGCTTTTTAGGTATTATTGCTGAATCTGGGCAGGGAGTGGGGTGCAGGGGGTCATAGAGCAAGATGAAAGACTTATGGCTCCAGCTTAGCTGTAAAGTCAGTCGCTTCTAGATGAAACGGCTGAAAATACACTGAAACTGGAGGTTTCTTTGATGTGACAGCACTTTCAACATGCATAAATTATTCGGCATCTGTCACACACAAATATTCCAAAAGATATTCCCTCACACAGTATGAAGAGAATGCGTGGAGACTGCAATCACTAGAGCACTTTTTGTGTTACTTCACAAAAAGGCAGATGATGATAAATGAGTTATTAACTGTCTGGTCTGTCATATAATCCATCTTCTTATTTACCGTGTTATGATTAACCATTAGCAAGCTGGTGCTCTCAACAAAAGCAATAACAGGCTGTGTGCCCACCCTATTCTTCATTTGGTCATGGGCCTATAGTATTTTGCTCTTGAGTAATGAGGAAATCCCACTGTGGGAAAAGCATGAATATGCATTACAGTGTCGCTGGCTATAGGAGACCTTTGGGAATGTATAGAGTGGCATAGGAAAACACACTAGGCTATTACCACAATACACAGTTCAAAGTCAAGTTAAATGTTTAAGTATACATTTGTATGCAGGGGGGGCCCATGGGGATGCAGTGTATGATTCAGAGTACTGCATAATGAGGCCCCCAAAGGTAATGATTAGTGTAACTTAATCATCTTCCAGTTAACATCAGACCCTTGATCACATGATGCTCTTTTATAATGGCTGACTAAGTACAGAAGACAGATTGCTCGAAGAGGAATCCAACTTCTAATTCATGGATGTGTGGCCTGTGCTGGGCATATCCTAAAGACTGATGTGATCTTTTCGATGTTGATGTTGAGCGCCTGGATGATTTGGATTACTCTAATTTATGCAGCAACTGTTTAAAAATCTCTTCCTCGGAGGTAAAAATAATGGAGCTGTCAGAAGTTTCTCTATGCAATCCTAGATCAAACTGAAGCAGCTTACAAATAACCTTGTCACGTATCATGCATAAAAGTATTTTGCATCCAAAATATTCATCCACAAATCCTTTATTCCCCCCACTAAATATAGCTACCAGTTTGTAACAGGCCTCATGAGCATGTACACATTGAAACTCATGAACCCTTAACTCCAAATGATGATTAAAAACTCCAACCTCTGCTAACGTTTGCAGACCTCAGCTGAAGTCAGTGTCTTAACAGACACACAAATATACGCAAAAGCACATATGAGCATAAACGCACATTTATACACACGCAGATGGTGCATACTGAAGACACCATTTGGAGTGGTCACTGTGGCATTTCCCCTTGGGCCCAGCTCTGGCCTAATTCTGAATAACCACTACAGTCATGTGACTGACTCTTGATAACACAGAGAAAGCATGGCAGCAGCAGGGCCTGTGTGGTTCACTGAATTTGCCGTGTATTTGCTTTAGAAAAACAACACAATGGCTACACTCAGAGCTTGCATTTAGTCATTTTAGAATCATTATTTGAAAGCAAAGCTCATCGTTAAATAAAGCAGTGGGAAGACACACTAGCAGAAATGAAGGGTGGTTTCATGTGTGCAACATGGGTACAGTCTAATTATGGAGCTGCTGAATTTTAAACTACATATAATTGCAATGTGAACTACAAAGGAAGAAAAATAAGAATGGACTAGTTACCGTAGCACAAGTAAAAAAAAAAAACTGAGCCATACTCCTAGTATATGTGCAAATAGATGGATACAATGTACTGCAACCATGGAGTTTAGTACTGTCGCATACAGAAAGTCATTATTTTTTTAAACCATTTATTCCTTAAATTTAATGTATAGCTGCACTAAATGCAGCAGAGAGCTGTTTCTAGCATTAATATATTAAAAAAAAAAAAAGCTGACTGTGCGCTACAGTACCTGAGCACCATCACAGACAGATACACAAAGCAGGAAATTACTTGATAAACAAAGTGGAGAATTTAGAAGCTAAAAAGCCAGAGGGCCAGTTATATATTGTGAGAGCAGGTTTAATATTCAGGAGGTGTTATGCAGAAACATTTGTTGCAGTAAGCTCGGCTGAGGAAAATAAAGACACCATCCATTCTCATTACAGGGTGCAGTACTGTGCAAAAGTCTTGAGCTACCCCTCATATATTCTGCCAGCAAAATGGCACATTAGTGCAGTGATTTATTGAAACGTGCAAACATATATATGAAAATAGCTCTTTGAATGTCTTTGAATGCTTTTACTGCATTGACAGTGTGTTTGGGATGAGTGTCATGGTGAAAAATGTATCATATTCCTTCCAGATGGTATTTTGAGGTGAATCAAAATCTGATGTTACATTTCTGCATTCATAATTCCATCACTTTGGACAAGATTACCAACCACCAACTGGGTGAAACGCAGCCCCAAACCAGGACAGAGCCTCCACCATGTTTTACAGATGGCTGTAGACACTCACTGTTGTACCTCTCTCCTGAACTCCTCTAAACGCAATGAAGATGATTTGAACCAAAACATTCAAATTTGGACTCATAAGACCTGTTGTCACTATCCACCATCCAACTCATGTGTAATTTTGCATACCTCAGCCTTTTCTCCTTGTTTAAGAATAGCTTCTTGACAGCCATCCTTCCACTGAGACCATTTCTGATGAGGCTTGAATAATTTATAAATCATTCAAGAATTGAAAACAGACAGGTACAAGGACTGGACTGAAAATAAGTGAAAAAGCAGCCAATGTCAAAAGAACTTCTGAAGAACTATTGCTCAAGACCAAGAAAGTCTGGCTCATTGGAAGCAAAATGTCAAAAAGAAATTAGGGCCGACCCAAGACTTTTGCACAGTACTGTATATAAAAAAGCAGTTCATCTGTTTCACAATTTCCTATCCATTGGTCATCATTAGCATGCAAAATATTACATGTGACTGGTCTTGAAAGAAAAAGAAGGTATTACCTCTGTAAGGTATTTCTGCTAAACTCAGTAGGTTCTTGGCACCCTATCAAATGCTGAGTCATTACATTCTTACACATACATCTGAGAGTGACTCTGATGAACGGCCCCTGAGAGACCCCCCTCAAACAAACCCCTCATGACCCCAAAAAAAAATCTTTCTTCAGACATGCCATATTTAAAAGTTGGGTTATCCTTTATAAATCCCCAAGGCAAAATTCATTCACAGCATATAATCCTTAGTGGGCAGTGCCTGAGGACACGCTCCAAGTCTAAGCCTGTGCCTTGATCAAAGAAACTTAACCCAGCAATTTTCTTCCTATGACCGTAGGAAACCAATAGAAGCCTGCAGAGAACATGTAAACTTCAAAAGTTTATAAAACTGCACGGTAATGTTAACAGTCACACAGCTCAAACCATGAAATGGTTAATGAAGCTTTTAATTTATATAATAGGGATGGGAACTAATAATTTTTATATAACTGCGCTTGAAGCAGTTAATTAGCAACAACTATGGCCTGACAAAATTAAATTTAACATCCTAGAAATGGGTTCATATAAGAGAATTCTGCAGCAATGTCCAGGTGCCACTGGGAGCGCTTGGCAAATTAACTTAGTGTGAACATTACATATTATCGGTTAATATGTAATGGGATAGAAGTGGGTTGCCCACAAACTGACTCATTACTTCACCCGAACAACTATTCAAAACGAATTATAAGCCTTTTAATTCTGCTATGCCTTGCCCAGCTATAGAGCACAGGTGCTTCTGTTATTGAATCCCACTATCTGTGTCACCTTCCCACACAAAGCGCATGTAAGACAAGACAAAATCCAGATTCCTGCTTTCAATGTCATTTCACACTCTGCAATCACAAGGGATTCCTGGCCGCATGCTGCCAGTGTCCTGCAGAAAATAGATCTGCCCACTACAGGTCTTATTACTCCTTAAGCTCTGCCACAGCCTGGGGTTACACCATCATGCCTGACAGGAAGAGGAGAGGGAGAGAGAGCAAGAGGAGGGAGGAGAGGTGGTGGGAGAGAAAGAAAGACAGCAGCAAGACATGTAGAGATTAGACAAGAAGAGAAGAAAGGTTGTGACATAAGAGGGAGAAGAGAGGAAGATGTAAAAGTGACAGCGGAAAAACTCTTCTTGGCGTATCTTGGAGAATGCCTACATCATACTAGTTTTCCTTTAACCCCACTGTGCTTGCTACTTAAGCGAGCACTGCATACAAACATGCACAAACAGAATAACAATTGATGCGAAAGTCTTGCAGGATATTAAAAGTTTGCCCACATCAACTTCCTCTGACCACCACCTAACCCACCGGAAGATGGACCAGAGAGGTAAAAGCTTATTCGCTTCTCAAGGGCAACAGAGTATGTTGATGATGACGTTCTAAAAATAGTCCTGAACACCTTCAGTCAGTCAGCAGGAGCCAGTCATTTGTTAGCCTGCACATGACCTTGGCTATCTGCAGAAGTAACAGCAAACGTTTCCCCCCCGAGGAAACAACAACAAAAACACGCCACTGCTGACATGACTAATGCTTAAAATCACCATGCAACACACACCGAATCTGAGTCACGCTTCATATACGAGAAATGTTGCACTCTTTGTTTGAGATTGTTACATTTTTTAGAATTCAAGTCACCAGGTGTTAATAAATATGCTCAGACTGAAAAATACGGATGTGCCGAGGATAATAACTGAACGCCTAATAGCTTAGGTGCAGGATTTCTCCAGAGGACAGTACATGTAAGAGGCACAGCAGGGAGGGGTCTGTGAAGCTGAAAGAAGGCCAGGTTGGTACTCTGATTGATTTAGGTCAAGGCACCACTACTAAAATAAGAAATACTTTAGCAACGACAAGGGCAATGGACAAATAAAATCCCTCCAGGGAAGCTAAAAATAGACAACTCAATTTTGTAATGTGAGTGCAAATGACTTGCCTCCTGCTGCAGGCATATCCTGTATTTTTTATTTTAGTCTAAAGCTGCCTGTGAATGAAACTAACAGAGAGCACAATTTCATATAATGTAAACAGTAAAAAGAAACTACACCATTATTTGAAAAGAAACAACAGATCAGTGTATTGTTAATTTACTTCAAAGCTAATACCATATTGCAACAACTAAACTTCATGAAATAAACAACTCTTCTTTTGAACAAACTAATTAAGAGATACTAAACTGTGGTCATTCAGAAAGTGAATTTCTTCATCAGCACAATGATGAAAGTTGCCAAGCAATTAACGCAGCTGGGTTCAGGTCACATAATCAGGGCATTTAACTGAACCGTTGAGAGCAATTTATGGTATGTATAATTCTGTATTATTCTGTTTTCAAGTTTCTTAAAGACGCATGAACATTTATCAAGAAAAATAATGCAAAATTCAGTTTATCTTCAGTTAGTTATAAGTCCATTGTATAATCTTCAGTTCCGTCTGTGCTCAACTTGCAAGACAAGTAATACTTGTGCCACTAACATCTTTATATAACAAGACCTGTCACTGATGGGGACATCCTCCCACAATGAATGAAAATCTAAAATAAATGTAGGTCAGGATAACATTACAGCCCAATTTCATAATAGAAAAATCGTTTTACACCAGATATCTTATTACCTTCTGCGACATTTTGCCTTGCCCTAAACTTTTATCCAAATACCTTTAGTCAACCCTGGGTTAGTAACAATATAATACATATTCCAGCAAAAAATGTGTTTTCAATATTAACGATACTCATTAAATCAAAACAATTTTAATCATGATGCAAGAGGTTGATATCATTAACATTTCTACAAATAGTTTTTGGTAACCACATCCTAGAATAGACACAAAATATTTACATGGTAAACAAATGAGAAAAGACACATACTACACTCTTGTCAAAGGGCGTATACTACGTAATGTCTTTCTATTGACATACTCTATAACAATAAGTCAGATATTACAAGGTATTAACATCACATTATAATCATGTGTGTACAGGAATATTACTGCATAATGCACTCATACAACAAGGTGCTGATATCACATGGATTATATATAACATTGCTATAATCGTAAGGCAACAATGTGCAAAACATAATGCAACCATGTCATTTACATTTGCACAATACTGCTGAGCAGTAGGTATGACTTTATTTATTGCTCAATGATGAGTCAGAGTCTCTACTATTCCCTGACCAACATGTTGGACAATGTTCAGCCAATCAGAAGTTGGCATCACAAGCTAATCAATAAGGTTACAGCTTAGAACCCAGAAATTTGTGATTCCCTAGTTTGTCACTATCTAGCTGCTGCCAGCTGTCCAGCAGTTGCTAGATACGGGTAATCCCCACTTTCTCCATTTCAGTCAGTAATGGTCCAGTAGTTATAGCCAATCACACAGTACAATATGATGACATGATGAGGCTAAGCCAATAAGGTATGAGAAAGATTCTGCATATCATTAGAATATATTAATCATAGCAGCCTTAAATCCTCGAATTTGTTTACTCTCCACTTCAAATAAATGCAGCCAAAGTGTCAGGTCCAGTTGCTGTCATAAGAATTGGTAACATTCATAAATGTATGCTCTTTTTTTAAAAAAAAATATGAAAATGGATCACTAACTGTAAAGCTTGAAGAATTAATCTGACTTGACAAAGACAATTGAAAAATTTCAGTTAAATCCAGGTTTAATTAAGTTGAAAAATCCTTAGCTACAGTACCTGTGCTGCGGTCTAAAAAGAGCTTCCCTCTGACATTATGGGACATAAAAATATAAAAAAACATTTGTTTATTAGAATCATCATGGAAATGTGCAAATTGCTAAGTGACCTAGCTAATTGTCTGTAGTCTTTTCTTTCATGAGACCTCAATCACTACGCAGAGATCTGCATCATTTATAATGATGCTTTAGGACTAATAGGCTATACCATCATGTACAGCTTTACCATATGAACCAGGAAAGATTCTGAAAAATGTTCTCAGGCCCTGCACAGATATCAAAAGCAATTACACAGCTTAATTTTTGCGGCCGAGGGAGATAGACTCCATCATAATAAAACTGTAATATGATGTTCCATAAAATTCACAAAAGCTTTTTAATCTACGAATGTTGTTGACATTCTATATTTTCATATTTTCAGAGCAAGTGTTGATGATAACTCAATCTAAGAAGAGAAAATCCCACTAAAAGCTTGGATAAAAATAAAGAAATGGCTTTTTTTTTTTTACTTTCAAGTGGGAGAGATTTTAGAAAAATTATGAAAATTTCATCTTGAAATGAGTCATTTTTCTTTCCCTCCTGCAACTTGTGGATAAAGTCTGAATCCACTTGGGAATGGTGTCAACTATCACTTAATCCTTCTCATGGTTACACAGCCTTCTCTGATCCACACAGAAACAAAGCGATTCCATCGAGACACAACAGTCAGGTGTTGTAAACACCCTATGTCCTATGTAGGCTACCCTTCATTGCACCACAGTCTCCTGTGCTTCTGTCACCACTCAGCCATATTTCTCACCTTACCCTATTAATTAATAATCAGTCATTGCTTCTTTCCAATGATAGTGTTACGGGCACCAGATGCTGCTTTTGAAGCCTCTTTGAGACAAAATTGAGTTTGTATGCCTTTATAGATGTGCACTTCTGCACATTAACGTGACTATGCAAGCGTGTGCATGCAAAAGTCTGCAAGTGTGACGTGGAGGGATCGAGAGAGGAGAGAATAGAAACAGAAGTGGAGCAGGAACAAGGGCATCCCTTTAAGAGCAGCCTGCAGAGACTTTGTCCTACATTCCTCTTTGTTTCATGGGAGCACAGAGGAGGGAAAAAAAAAAGGGGGATGAAGAATGAGGGATGGGCCAAGGTATTAAAGCAGATTCAGATGTGGGAGGGAGAGGACGCTGTATCCTCCCATTGAAAACATCACCAAAATAGCATCAGTTTGGCAAGTGAAGTCTGCCGCAGAGGAAGAGAAAAGGCGGTGCTTTATCATCCATTATTACGTATGTGCACTGTGGTAAACAACCACTTTGCAAAAATAAACAGATGGACAGTCATTTTC
>VUQJ01026746.1:0-13641 GCA_015108635.1 Andinoacara biseriatus
CCTCTTCTTTTTCTCTTTCAGCCCGTCATTTCTGGAATAACAGAAATAATGTGTATATACACACAATTCTAATAAAAGAATAAACACCAACAAGATAAGCCTACAGAGAATATATAGAGCTCATCTTGGAAGAATAAATATGTTTGGCAACAAAAAGTGCATTCAGATTACTATTTTGCTTGCACAAACTGCCAGACATGACAGGCTAAAAAAAAAAAAAAATCCAATATGGGCCCTGGAGTGGCTCAGTGGGTGGGCAGGTGACCACATATACCACATGGTATTAAAATAAGCTTGTTTTAATGGCACAGCACAGATTTTTTAGGCAAATAGCGAATATTGGCCGATGTATCGGCCCTGCCCAGCCGATAGATGACAATTTTAAAACTAAAGAAGAGATGGGAGAAACACCCTTATTATGAGTGTGATGATTTTGTAGACTGCCCACGAGAGGGCACTCCCTATTGACAACACAGGGCCACAATCACAACAACCACCTGATCCAAGCAGAGTCAACAACAATCACTGTTTCATGTGTATGAGATAGTCAAAATATCAGATGATATATCAGACTTCTAAATCACCAAATATTGGTACTGGAAAATCCTATATTGGCCAGGCTCTCACAAAAATGAACATGCACAATCATAAAAACACACATATCTGTCTGTTACCCTTAAAATTTTCATACACTTTTTTTCCACACCAATTTAACCTCTATGTGTAAAGTAACAAGAAGAAAAGTCAACCCATGCCTGCCTCTCTTTATTTTACTGCGGCTTAAATGCTAAACTAAGCTAATGCTAATATACTCACAAAAAACAATGCCAACATCACATGTAGCATTTTTATTGTGCCAACCATCATACGTCATACTTGAAATCATAACAGCTGCTTAAATAGAGCTAAACATAAAGCAGTGTGGGGAGAATTTTCTGCTGCTAATATTGCCAAATTTATTAACTTGTTGCCACCCAAATAAACTGAGTAAAAAAGAAAAAGCTTCTGAATAGATATGTTAACCTTTTCCTGAACCACTGTGTTACTACCGTGAGGTTACATGTGCAGGTAAGGGACGGTAAAGTAAGGTCATTTGCAGGTCAGACTGTTGCTAAATATGACAAGAATAAAGCAAAACTTTTGCTGTGTTAATTTTGCATAAACCAATAATAAGATTTCAGAGAGCACACTTAAACCCTGCTCTTCTAAAAGGTCGTGTTGACTTAGTAGCAATGGATTTTTTCGGGATTATATTATATTATATTTGGGGAAGGCTGAAAATGCACAAGTCTCAGGGGAGTCTTTAGGAGTACAATGACCTCTGGATGGTGATGCGTGTTTTGGCTCTGAGATGAGCCACAAGGACACTTACAAGGAGACAGTGAATAGACATAACATCTTTATGTATCTGGAGAGCTGAGGTGTAAGGGCGTTCATATGTGAGATAACTGGATGCCCATGCCAACGTGGACACCGTGAACCACTCTCGACATGAAGCTGATATTTCATAATAAATATATCCAAATGGTGCACTATTCATCTGTGTCTTCTGAGCAATTATTCCTGCACAAGGGCAAACCTGGTCATAAATCGCTTAACATTAGTCATCTTGTTCTTTTATGTCTAGGTTCAACAATACATTAATGAGTTATGTTAACGCTCTCCAGTGTGCACATACCGTGAGGCTCCAGTTGATGTGGGGCACCTTGGTGTGGATGTTGAGACAGAAGATCAGGAGGAGGACTCCTGTCACCACAAAGGCACTGCAGCTGACAAACTCAAAGAAGTAGACCCCTCCACAGGGAGAACACATCATTATGGTTTCTATGCAGATGAAGCCGATGAGTGAAAGGACCTGAAGTGAGAAGGAAAACAACAGGAGAGACGAGAGTTAAGATATACTCCATTTATTCCAAAGGTTGGGAACAACCTAACTAAATAAAATTCATACAGTATGACAAAACAATGTGACCCGGAAAGGATTAAACAACTAAATAGAAAAAAATAAAAAAATGAAGAGCTCAATAAGGTTAAAAAGTAAGATCGAACACAGAAATGCATGTGCTGTGGTATGATGTTGTAAAGATTTTCTGCTTCTGTCCTTGTGGCAGCAGAGCTGAAACAGATGTTCGATGTTAGCTGCATGTCCAGTAACTGGTGCAGAGGGTGGTCAGGATCCATTTACTACCATCCATTCACCATAGCCACAGTTATTAGGATGAACTCTGCTTTAGTTGACTGGGGAATCCAAATACTGTATTGATGCAAACAGGATCCAAACAGGGACAATAATGATGGGAGAAAATTCCCTCGGCAAGTAATATTGACGCATTGCCACAGCTAGCAGTTCATTATTCTGGCCAATTTACTTTTACTTTGCAGTAACATGTACATGATTCCACCACATTTCATTCACAACTAGTGCAATGATTGCACAGGTTATCTTAATGTGGGCAGTGGTTAGCACTGTCACCTCTTAGCAAAAAAGCTCCTAATTCAAAGCCCGGCTGAGGTCTGTGTTTAGTTTGCATGTTCTTGATCACAACATCAAAATGTATGTTAGATTTCATTTTTATTACATGATTTACTCTGCCCAAAGACATGTATGGTAAGTTAACTGGTGATTCTAAACAGCTTATGGATGCGAGATAGGAAAAGTGCATGTAAATAACAAAGCACTGTATGACTGTATAGTTAAATGTGGCCTGTAGTGTCAAGCACTTTGAGTGCTCAGCACAACTACATTACACAAATTCATTTAACCCTCTAAATAAATATATTTTAAAAAATCCTGAAGCCAGATATAGTCACTTTATCTAGGAAGAGTAAGTGAGTGAAAGGTAAAAGGATATCTTGAGTGCATTATGCCAACAACAAGTTAGACAATTTATTGGCTGATTAGTGAATCATCTCTCCTGGTTTGAAATCTAGGTCAGCAGCCCGCATTCATTATCCTGAAGTGGAGTTCATTATTCAGTCTCTTCTAAATGACTGTGAGACTAGTCAAACCATTTCCGGAGCTGACAGTGAGTCAGTCTCAAAACTGATTAACAAATGACATACAAGTAAATGAAAAAATGCCAAACACATACAAACTTAAAATATATATGTTTAGTCATTATACTGAACTTAAGCATAAAGAATAATGTGAGTTATTTCTGTAAGATTATGGGATTGTTCCTTAGTGGTGAAAAGGGATTGTCCTATGAATAGACCAGAGGCTGTGATTCCATGAGTTCTGCTCCTGGCAGTTTGTGAAGATGCCCGCTTCCAGCCAACATCCATCAACAAACCACAGTATGGGAAGAATTCTGCTACTTAGGTGTTCTTCTGCCATCTAGACCCCGACAAAACCACACACAGATTACCGAGGAGCAGTCCAAAACCCAGAGACATAGCAGAACCATGAGAATGCAACATAATGCTGACCTGAAGTAGCCAAAAATCGGTTTTCTAATTTCATGCAAACTGCAAAGGCCAGTTTTGCATAAGCAGATGACATTTTACACGTGTGAAGGATGCAATCTGAGAGGCTTTTTTCCCTTTTCTCTTTCATTTACAAATGGTACCATGAAGCTCTATGCAATGTTAGGGAAATTAATGCTACAGAAGACATAACAACTATCATATATTAGATAGATCGTGTAATTTACAATTATGAAGGTATAAAAGAACACAACCTGTTTAACTAATAATACACAAATCACTACAGTAGTCTTGCCCAGGCATAATGAGATGCACTCCAAAAAAAGGGAACACTGTGCACCCAAACTTTGCCAAGAAACAGTTTCATACTCCTCAGTGTTACTTGGAAGATTTTCTTTGAACTGACTGATACCAACATGAAAGCATCAACCCAGCAGTGAAGTGCAGGGATACAGCAAAGTATCATTATTTGGTGCTGCTTTGCTGCCTCTGAGCCTGGACGGTTTACTGTCATTGAAGCAACAATGAATTTTTGGATATTGATCTAGAGATATAACACCTATTGTTTGCATCTGTGTATGAACTTGTGCAAACAGTCACTATTTATAGAAGATGTAAGACGGACAATGACTTGCAGGATCTGTGCTTCATTTACTGTATGCAAGTTGGTCATGAATCACAAAGCCCACATTTGAACATGGAAAAATAAATATTAACTTTCATGCTAAACAGTTTCTGGTAGGATTATTTCAGATTCTATGCAATGGAATTGCTTTTTATCCAAGTTGTTAAAACATTAAACAAAGGGCTGATTTCAAAAGGCTCAAGCAGCGAAGCTTGACAGATATGTTTTGTTGTATTTGTGCATTTCAGCAGACAAATTCCTCTCTTCTGCGATGTAGGTGTTCAGCATTCAAAGAAAGTTACTAAGGAAACTGGGTCAAGTTTGAGGCAGTGTTTTAAGGATTTCATCGACTTTTTTGATGGCTATTTTATATTTCATGACTGAACAAATCTAAAAAGCACAAACATTATCTCCTTTTCTCCTCTGGCTCATCTTGGCTATCTGGCTGTCTTTGTCTTTATTATGCTATGCTGCTTTTTCACTCATTTTCATTTCAGTACTTATACCTGTCTATTTTCAGAGAAATGTTTTTCTTTGTGTTTGTTAAGCCACGTAACACTGACCTATGACTCAAGTCTAAAAAAAGCACAACAGACCATTGAGAAAGAATCAAGTTTAAGTTGTATCTTTAGTCACTTTGTTATTAGCAATCTGTCTAAAAGCACATCATTTGTTCCCATTTCTTTAGTTGAATATATGAAAAATTCTGAAGATAACAGGTTTAATTGACAGGCAGAAAATAGTTGGGTTTTTTTTACCAACATGGTGATTCTCAAAGAGCTATTAGCTGAAAACCTGGTATATCGCTGCATGGTGTGCAGTGTACCAGTGTCATTATCAGTATCAGTATCTGAAAAGTCAAGTTCATGAGAAACAGAAAAAACAATCCAGCAGAAACCTGACACAGAACCTGAGAGCTGCATCTGTCACCTCAGTTGATCCATCTACTGTTCATTGAAGCCTCATCAGAAATAGTCTCAATGTAAAAGTGGCTGTCAAGAAGTCATTCTTAACAAAGCGAAACACAGCAAAAAGGCTGAGATATGCCAAATTACACAAGATCTGGACTGAAAATCAGTAACAACAGGTCTGAGGAAGTGGTGAGTATGGAGGAGGACAAGAGAGACGTACAACAGCTAGTGTGTACAGCCATCTGTAAAACACGGTGGAGGCTCTATCATTGTTTGTGCTGCAGCCAGTGGTGTTGGTCAAAATTAATGAAATTATGAATGCCAAAAAGCACTGTCAGATTTTGATCCACCTTGCAGTACCATCTGGAAAACATCTGACTGCCACCAGCTTCATTTTTCAACGTGACAATGATCTCAAACACACTGACAATGCAGTAAAAGCATACCTGGATACAAAAACACACAGTGGAACACAATCAGTTATGGATTGGCTTCCCCAGAGCCCGGACCTCAACATTAGCAGTGTGGGATCAGAAAACAGAGCAAAAGGAGGAAAACAGAATAAAAGGCAGGCAACATCCACAGAAGAGCTTTAAATGTCCTTCAAGAAGCCTAGAGAACTATTCCTGAAGACTACTTAAAGAAATGACAAGAAAGCTGCCTGAGAGAGTTTAAGGTATGGTGAAGAATAAAGGTAGTCATACCAAATATTGACTTTCAAGCTTGTTGGAATTGTACAAACTCTGTTGTTGCTTTATATACTGTATTTTCATGCATTTTTGCACCTTTCTATAAATCACCATAAATAACTATTTACACTTTAAAACTCCCAGTTAACCTGATATACAAGGAGCTTGTAGAGCTAAGCTAGAGCTTAGCTAAATTGTGTGACTAAGTTTATGAAGTCCATGGTAAATATATTCATGTAGGATATTGAGCATTCAAAGTACTTCATTCACACAACACTTTATTCTCAACTATTCCAGAATGAAGGCAATTTGGGGTCATTTCATTTCAATCCAATACAGTTTTATTCATATAGCGTCAAATCACAACAACAGTCCGATCAGACGGCCCTCTATGAGCAAGCACTTGGTAACAGTGGGAAGGAAAACCTCCCTTGGAACAGGAAGAAACCTCCAGCAGACCCAGGCTCATTCTACTACCCTGGGAACCACAAGTAAGCCAGCAGTCTGAGAGCAAAGTGCTCTATTTTGGTGATACAGTACTATGAAGTCTTTAGGATAAGCTGGGACTTGATTATGTTAGACCTTGTATGAGAGAAGAAGGATTTAACAGGGAGCCAATAAAGAACCAAATATGGGAGAAACATGCTCTCTCTTTGTAGTCCCTGTCAGTACTCTAGCTGCAGTATTCTGGATTAATTGAAGACTTTTCAAGGAGCTTTTAGAGCAACCTGATAATAATGAATTTCAATAGTCCAGCCTAGAAGTAATAAATGCATCAACTAGTTTTCCAGCATCACTCTGAGACAGGATATTTCTAATTTTAGAGAAATTGCACAAATGTAAGAAACCAGCTAACATATGTGCATTAAAGGACATATCCTGGTCAAATATGACTCCAAGATTGCTCAGTGTTAGTGAAGTTAATGCCATCCAGAATACCTGGTTTTATACCAAGTTTCAAAGAATTTTAGGGCAATAGCCTTAGATTTATCTGAATTTAGAAGCATGAAATTAGAGGTCATCCAGATCTTTATGTCTTTGAGACATTCCTGTAGTTTAATGAATTGGTGTGTGTCATCTGGCTTCATGGATCAATAAAGCTGGGTATCATCTGCATAGCAATGAAGCAATATGCTATTCCCTTTAATAATACTGCCAAAAAGAAACATAATGTAAATAGAATTTATCCCAGCTCCGAACCCTGTGGAACTCCATAATTAACCTTACTGTGTGAAGAAGAATCTCAAAGTTAGCTTCTAGATGCTGATGCGAGCTGATCTCGTCTCAAAGAATAATCATTTGTGCAACACTGTTTATCCTGTTCAGTGAGCAGGGCTGTTTCTGTCTAGTAGAGTGCTGTTGTTGGATAACTGTCCCTGGTAAAGTATAAGGGGAAACCCCTCCACAGTTTGCGGCAAACTCCAGTCCAAACATTCAAATCTTTGTCTGTGACTTTACCTCACAGGAAACCAAAAGACAGACAAAGTAAGTGGGCAGAATCATTAGGACAACAGCTTAATTTTCTGCAGCTGCTGAAACCTCATTAAAGTGTACAGTTGGATAGCAGTCTGCCTTTGACTGAAACACAACTAAAAGGGTCACACCCAAACAGAAATGGAGTGCGCCGAGCTGAGAGGTGATGTAATGTCTCTCAAAGAAAGCACATTACTTCCCCATGCCCCTGTGTAGCAGGTGTCAGGCAGTCACAGGGGAGGAGACGGAGGATTGCAAGCACCACACTGGATAATCTTGTAAGTAATGATTATATGTCAACCTTCTCTCCTATTCAATCGATTCATCGTGCATCATATGTGCAGGAACAAATCCATCCACTCTCTTTCCCTTCTCTTTCCTACATGCAAACAAATCCTTATCTTAGGGATTTAGAATATTATTAGTTGCCTTAAGGACATCTTGGACTCAGATCTGCTTCTTATACACCATCTGTTGTGAACAGATAATTAAAGGAGGCTTATTGTTGAGACTTTGCAACATTATGTGCAGTACTTCCACAACTATGAGACTAAAAAATCACCCAAAATGTTGAATATGCTTTAGCAGGAGCCCGCAGTCAAGCATGAGATGGAAAGCTGTAGCCTGGTTAAATTTCACCCTAGAGGAAAAGTGTGTTGCTGCACATAGGCAACAGCATACATGTCTCCCCACATCCCTGCACAACATTCCTGTTGTCTTTATGTCGTCCTGCAAGCCCTGAATAAGTCATGTTTCAACCACATGAGAGTAAAGCACACTGTGTCTCTCTCAGTGAAGGAAGTGTGTGCTGACATCTGGGAGCATATGGTAACTTCATTACACAACGTTCACAGAAAGAACACCTTACCTTAATATTTAACCTCCACTCGTTAGAATAATAGTTAACAAATAAATGGGAGGCTACACTCAATAACAAGAGAGCTGTTATTTATCATGGAAGCATGAGCCCTGCTGGGAAACAAACTTAACAAACTGAGTGTGATAGATGGGTGTACTATAGGGGCCAACAAGGTGTCAAATACCCGTCAGCATGTCGAGGGGCATGATGTGAAAATCAGCTGGACTTTGTTGACCCGGTCACAAAGAGACAAAGGCGAACCTGCTGTCAGGATGGGCACACCTCGATCAGGTTACATGCTACTGAGAGTCTCTTCTGATCAGCACAGGGCCGGCGGCGGCAGCAGCAGCGTCACTCCTATCAGTTCACCCAAGGTATGGCAGGTTGACCAGCTCCCTAAAGATCTTTGCAGATGCATTTTTGTAAAAAATAAATAAATAAAAAAATTTAAAAAAAAAGAGTGGAGTCTAGCCTTATTTTGCAGATAAAAACAGACATTTTTTTAAAGTGTGAGTGAAAGTTTCAGAATGGTCTGTAACTACTACCATAATGCACAGTTGAAAGGAAAAAGTCATTAGGAAGTATAGACGAACAGAGGATGGGGATCGGGTTTGAGGGCATTAAACCCCACTAATGTAGTGTCTTTCAAACATTCCCTCCACAATTAAACAATTCCAAATATAAGGACCACTAACTTGATGGGACATAACACACAAACACCGCCACCAGCGAATGCGTTCTTACTCGCCGATAAACAGACTGCAGTCAACCAGGTGAACACATAGCCGATACAGATGTTCGGACGATAAACTGTTGCATTCCTAAAAAGTTCTCTCTCAACAAATCCAGACTGCTGCCATTTGCTACATGATGCCCTTTTGCAGTGCATCTCCTTCACACTGTTTTGCTCGTTTTCCCAGCTCTAATAGATCATCACAGCTCCTCAGCTGGCACACAGTGAAACAATTAGAGGAGAGAGCAGTAAAAATGAAAGCCGATGAAGCCATTAATGCTTGGCAGGATGCCTTTAAAGGCCTCCTTTCTCAAGGTCTCCTCTGAGGTACTGAATATAAACTTGGATGACTTTGACTGGTGCTCTCCTTGTCCACAGAGGAGAAACAAGGCTATCTCTAACAGTAAAAACACTCCAAGGCTTGTGAATACTAAAGTACAAACTGAAGATTATTATTAGTAAACATGCGATGACGCTTATCCTTTTGTACACACCTTGGCTGTATTGTAGATTCTACTTCAAGTGCCTGAACATTTTTTTTTTTTTAAAGGCCACAGAGATGGTTCATTTGTGGGTTATTTGTGACTTGGCCTATTTTTGGGGTGTCACAACTAAGTAAATTTTGCAGTATAGAGCAAAAGTGATGAGTAAAGTATCTCAGATGATTTTTTTTAACCAAATCCAGAACGATTTTTAAGGCAAAGTCTTTTTGCAGCTGCTTGTGTTTAGACAAAACTTACCATCAATAAATGAGAAAGGTTTGCTAAAGAAACTGATTGTTTCTCGACGTGAGGTACCAACACAGTATCGAATCACTGCTGATATTCAGGTAATCTCAAAAAGCATACGTAGCATTTTAACCTGCTGTCCTGTTGGTGGGCCGTTACACTGTGGTGCACCATGGCTTTCTGGGAGAGGAAGCAAATTTTCAGATACAGGCAATTACACTAAAACCACAAAGCCAAGCACCTGGATGCTTTCAGATGGAGAATATCATTTTTATGGCTTCTTATCTCTGGGAGGCGGGTGGGGGAGGGGGGGGGGGTTGTGGCTTAAAGTAAAGAGAGAAATAAAAAAAGTGCTGCCATTCAGCAGCCAAGTCTAAGGCTACAGTCTTTATTTAAGATTATAAATCCGAATCTTTTAAGTTACTGACTGTTCCAAATTTCTCCCACACTGATGACAGATGGATTCCTTCCTTCCCACATACAGCGAGGTAAACATTGCAGGTGTATGCAACAGCGAAGGCTGACTGTGAGCTTCTCTCAGACCACTGGGACACTCAGCCACCCACAAGCTGAAAAAAAACAACTTTTCAAACATCTTTTTCTGGAGCTGGGCAGAAGTTTGAAAAGTGTGGCAGAGAAGCTGCTGCCCACAGACGTCATTGGGGAGGTCACTTTTCCCCCCGTGTTGTTGTGGATACACTACTTCATGTGTATGAGCGCGGACCTGTGCGGAGTTTATTTTGGCACAGGAAGAAGAGAAATGGTCCCAGTTTGATAGATGTTTCCTCCTCTGGTGAGTTATCAGATCTTTGGGACCCTTTCATTGTGCTTTGTTGTTGCCTCTTCGCCAGTTCAGACATCTGGTTTGGGTGAACTGATGTAAAAAAATATTCCAGAAGAAATGTGTTTTCCAGTGACTACAATGTGAAAAGAAATGTTGATAATGCGATTTATCCTCCAACAGCAATTAAATGCGTCATATAGAGAGAGAGAGGTTTCCCCCAGGTACTGAGTGCACCCACATCTGCACAGCAGCAAACAGTCACACAGTGGAAAAAAGGTAACTACTTGCAAATATGCAAGTTATTCTTAAGTTATTAAGAAATGCAAGCAAATCACAAGAGACAAACATTATCAAACACTACAATTTCCTCTGTAATAGTACCCTATTTTGAAGGAGCCAATATCCATTCAAAAATGAGATTTGTGGTCCTTTACAAGGTTATCTTTATATCTTCATTTGTCACAGAGCAACCAGGCTGATATACTGACCTCTATTAGGGATGTAGTAAAGGTTAACCCAGGACCTGTATGGCCACATCTTGAATAAACCTTTGGGGTATTATTACAGGGGGATAAATAATAATAAGCTGGGTAATAATACTATACAGCCCAAAGTTCACCTCTATCTGCCCCCTGGAAGTAGAGCTTTCCTCCATATGTTTGTTGCTGCTTAGTGGAAGTTCTGCACCAACGGTGCGTCACAGCTTGCCCACCTAAAGGAGGCTGTACATTTGAGTATTAGTGTAATGATGTCGCCATGCTTTAACTTACCACTTCAACCACCTTTAAAATCCCAAAGTATGACTTGAGGTACTCCACATCGCACACTATCCCCCCCAAAACGTTCCGCGAATGGACGGGCTCGGTGGTGGGCTGATAGGGGCTGCTGGCCCCGGAGATCATGGACGTGTTGGAGGCCTCGCCGTCAAAGCCCTCCGTCTCCTCGGTGGTCCTCATGATTTCTGGAGAAGCTGAACTCTTTTAAAAAGAGAGAGAGATGGAAACCCACGCTGACAATCCTCCTGGATCTACCTCACGGCGCGGCTTATGTGACAGAGAGCACACTTTGTTCCATGCAAGCTGGGCGCAGATGCAGAAAACAAACCGGACAGTCCACTTCTCATAGCCACCCCGAGGTGAAACCGCCGCGGTAGGCGATCTTTACCGTCGCCTGCGGGACAAACCGGACTGGTATCGGATTAATGCAAACCCCCCTACTCCAGGCGGTTCCCCCCGGTTCCAGCGTTGCGTCTCTCCAAAACAGTCTTATAACTATGTTAGGCGGGTCACTTGTTCGAGTCCCGGTGCCACTTTACCACGGACGATAGTTAGTTCGGCTGCACGGGAAAAAATGCCTGCCGAGCTGTGAGACTCGTCTCTGAGACCGAAAAACATCCACCCATCGTGGTCCAGAAGAAGCGAGAGAGTTCCTTGTTGTCTCCTATCGTAAACTTAATTGTGCAGCCTCCAGAGGAGCAGCAACAGCAGCAGCGCACAGTACGGCTGCGTACAGACGCCGCTTTACCTCTCTGTGGATGGAAAGCAGGCTTGTCTCCGCCCTTCTGAAAACTGCACATTCTCGAGAGTAGGCTCTGCGCCCGCTTTAAGTGCTCCCAAACAGCCTGCAAAACGAATCCAGCCGGAACCACGCCGACAGCACCGAGCTCTGCTCCCTCCCCTTTTCCCGGTTCTTCGCGTACTGTTTTTTTTCTCGGTGTGTCCGTGCAGCATTTTAATACCAACCAGGCTTGAGGAAATCATTTATTTATTCTCCAGAGTATTAGTGTGTCTGCTTTTTTTTTTTAAGGAGTGTGAAGCCTACTCATCCTGTCTGCAATGGTGAACGCCACTGTTATGATCCGTATAGTTTTTTTTTTTGTTTTGTTGTTACTGTTTCATGTGTTAAAATCTCGAACACACTCCCTATTTGAAATGATGTCGCCAATTTTCTGCAGGGTGAGATAAGTTGGTTTCACTTAGCTGTTTAAATAAGACAATGCAGGTTAGAAATCATGCAACATCTATACAATTAGGTTAACTTGAAGAAATAAAAGGGTAGGCGTTTTCTTTCAGGGACAAGTATTTATGTGGCTCCCTGTACTTTACTGGCCTCTTGTGGCACTTAGTGGCATTAAAGGTTGCCTAGGTAAACGTAGATGTTCAAAGATGTTGGAAATACTCTTTGGATGCCTCAGTGAGGAGTCATACAATTAAGCAATAATGGCCATTTTAAAAACAGATGAAAGAAGTTTATATTTAAGAGCATCTTGTTAGAGTAAAACATAAAAAACAACACTGTATACATGTGACTGGTGAATAAAAAAAAACAGGCTTGCAGGGAAAAACTGAAAATGGCAAGAAATAATCCTAAAGATGTTTCAGAGATGAAGAAAGCATTCTTTATGTCAGATTTTTTTAATTTAAAAAAAAGTTACCTTATGGAAACCTTTGTTGTGTCCCAATACACAAAATAATCAGATACTATATAAACAGACACACACAAAAGCTAACAAAGGTTTGGATTCTTGGTTTTATTGAAGCCAGGGGTCTGATAAACATTTTCCTTATCTTTGTCGGCATAATAAGCTAGAATCCGCATGGCAGCTTAGAGGCTACAGAATTGTGTTACAGACATACAATCAAGCTTCTGAATTATCCCAGGACACAAAAGTGCAGCCAGCCATGTGCTTACAATGTCTTGATATCCTGAATACAAAACGACTGAAAGCAGAAGCTCATAGTCTCATATAGATGTAGACTGTCAATAGTGGTTGAAGGCAATTCAGTTAGGATGCAAAGAGGCGGTTGCTTTCAACTAAATGTTTGTACCAAAAAAACCAAACAAAAAAACAAACAAAACAAAACAAAAATTCTGGGGAGCAAAAAGTAAACCAAGTCCAACTTTCAAACCAAGCAGCAAAAGAGCGCTTCATTCCACTCAGCTAAATGCCAAATGTAACCAGTGGGGCCATATCATTGATAAAAATCAGGCTGGTCAGTCAAATTATAATTCTTTCAAGCAGAAAAGTGATATGGGCAAAATGATCAGCTCTGTATACTGAAACAAGGGTTACAACTCATGCCCAAAGAGAAAAACCTGAAAATGAATGTGCATTTATTTAGTTTACCTACTGTACTTGATCTATAGAGAAAGTTGTACAGACAGCAGTTATTGGAGCGTTTGTATGACATTTACAATATTGCCAGCAGAAAGGTGTTATTCAATAGTTAGCCACACGGGGCACACCTTTAATAACTTCAGCAGCAGAATGGCATTTTACGGTGCATGTTAACCTTTCAGGTCATTAGTAAATGAGGCAAGGCAGAAAGAAAAATATGCACTCTGTACCTGCAGCTGTAACAACAGGTTCATTAAAACAGGGACTTATAAGTGTCCGAAGAAAAGTGCTTATT
>VUQJ01026748.1:0-16787 GCA_015108635.1 Andinoacara biseriatus
AGCGGAGGGGAACCGACCCCATTCAGAGCTGGTAATCCAATTCTGAAAGCTGTCTTTCAGAGGAGGAGCTGTGTGTGTGTGTGTGTGTGTGTGTGTGTGTGTGTGTGTGTGTGTGTGTGTGTGTGTTCGCTCAGTATAGTTCAGCTTTTGATGTTGTTTGGATTTCCTGCCTTGCCTGAACTTTATACCATTTGTTTGCTGCCTTTGAAATCTTTTGCTTCACCTCAGTAAAAGTTAGTTTTCTGTTTAGGAAGTCTGCATTTGGGCCCTGCCATAGGTGGCAAAAGTGCTGACATTCTTAAGTAGAAGTACTGATACTTGTGTAAAAATGTAGGGAGTAAAAGTAAAAAGTTGTCAGAAAAAGAAATACTCAAGTAAAGTACAAATACCTGGAAATTCTACTTACTGTAAGTACAGTAACTTTGTTACTTCCCACCTCTGCTACTTGCACATCTCTGACAGTGACAGATTGCATGTAATTTGCAAACTTGATCCATTCAGTTGTAGTCCGATTCCAACTTATTGCCAAAACTTTTCTTGATGTTCCTGTCTTTGAACCATTTCTAAGCCAGGGAGAGTGTAACGTCTTTGCACACAGGTGCAATAATTTTGTTCATGCGTCAGTCTTCAACCACTGTTTTCCCTGTGTGACGGCAGTGTGTGTGTGTGTGTGTGTGTGTGCATCAGTTAGAATAATTGGTTTTTTTTTTTCAGTGTTCCCTGATTAAGACTTTGTAGAACAATTTTCTAAAAGCAAAAATATCTTCTATTACAACTATCATCACAGATGACAGCTTAAACTTCAGAGGGTTATGAACAGTGTCCAAATGTTTGTTGCGCTCCATCGTGCTCAAAAACGTTAGCCACAAAAATGGATACATTCGCTAAAACACATTCACTGACATTTAAAAAGTAACTGTAAAGAGGCCTCTGTGTGAACCATCACGTCCCACATCTGTTTTTCATTTCTTTAAGTGACTCCAGTCTAGCAGAGTGTGAAAGCCCTCGTCCAGCCTTTCTAAGCACAGGCTGCCTCTCACAGCACGTTAGGACGGACGTCTGAGGCTAATAATTCTGTATTTGGTGAAAGGACACCCGCGGGGTTCCATCTCTCTCGGGGGAAGTTACAGGCAGTGACAAAGCAGGAGCATCGACAGCTGAAAGTGCCTCTAATCTCCTTCTGCAGACATGAGTGGCAGATAGAGATAGCGCTCTGACCAGGCTGAGCTCTCAGGTGAAATAAAGAGAAACAAGAAGTCCCAGAGGAGGAGGAGAGGATGATGTCCACAAGTCTCAGACTAGGGGAACTGGAGGCTGGCTTTATGAGAATGAGCAGTGTTTTTATTTGACAAGCTCAGAAGATACAGCAACAAACACCATCTGAAACCACTGCAGGACTGAAACAATAAGTTCCTGCTTCCTGTGGAATTTTAATATCCTTTTTCACACATTCGCTTTGTAGCCTTGTTGCTACAACTGTCGCTACTCGACATTTAGACAAGAGAAACAGAGTCAACTATAAACGCGGGAATCCAGTCAGCAAACATTCAGAACTGATCACAGTCTTATTCACTGGTCACTCAATAACTTCACGTGTATTTGAGATGAACATTCATCAGGAATTAAATCCTCTCAACTGCTGCAGAAATCTGTGGCATCTCTCTCTCTCACACACACACACACACACACACACACACAGAGTCACATTATATTGTTGACTGCAGCCTTGAGAGAATGTGGTTACACATTTCTCTGCCTTCATGCTCGTGTCAGTTTCTTCTGGCGCAGCAGTGAAGTACTGCAGCACTGTGCTGCTTTGCTCTGCTGTTATCTGCTGACTTTCATTTCCCATCTTGTTCTCACCACCGAGGAGAGACACATGCCGCTACAACTCCAGCTGGTGGCAGATGATGTAACATTTCAGTACCAACAGGTAACTGCTTTGATATGAAAATGAATATTCTCTACATTATTCAGGAACCAATTAGTAAAGGCAGCAACGTTTATACTGTACATCGATGAATCAGCTACATTTGTAACAGAAAATCCACAGCTAGGAGACCACAGCGGACTGAATATGAGGCATCAGCAGGTCCTCACATGGACTGCTGTATTTTTTGTTGTAAGCTGAGTAAAAGCATGCTGCAAATAACACTCAATAATATATAATATCGTCTTCTTTCAACTGCTGTCTTTACAGGTCTCCACAGCGGATCATCTGCCTCCATCTCACCCTATCCCAGCATCCTCCTCTGTCACACCATCCCTCTGCATGTCCTCCACAGTATTTTGATTGATTGATTGATCCATGAATCTTATCTGAGGTCTTCCTGTTTTCCTCCTGCCTGGCAGCTCCATCTCCAACATCCTTTGTCCAATATATCCACTCTCCCTCTTCTGCACCATCTCAGCAAAGTCTCTCTGACTTTGTCTCCAAACCACTCACTCTGAGCTGTCCCTCTGATGGACTCATTTCTAATCCTGTCAATCCTGCTCACTCCCAATAAAAATCTGAGCATCTTCAGCTTTGCCACCTCCACTTTGACCTCCTGTCACTATACCACCATCTCCAAACCATTTATAAAAGCAGGTCTCACCACCATCTTGGAAGTCTTTCCTTTCAATTAGTCTGACATTTGTCTCCACCCACCAAGAATCCATCTGTCACTCCTACTGCACACCTCGCCACTGTCTCTCTGTCCTAGTATGTGTCCTGCTCCACCCTCTACATCCACAGACAGCGAAGCTCCCTCTGAACTTCTCTGTGCTTCTTCATCAGCACTCGCAGAGCAAACCTCACATCCGTAGTGCTCATTCTCAGCATGAAGTCATTTTTTAGAAGCTCAATAAAACTCAGTAATCTGCTTTGCAATGAACTCCGCATTTTTCCAGGGGTTTATTTTTTATTTATTTATATTTTTTTGGAAAGTTTTTACAGTTTTAAACAAGCTTTAATAAGTGAAATCCATGAGTGACCAGCTAAAGTTTATCATTTTGACCTGACAAATTCAACATTCCTCAGGTGTCCTCTCACTCTCCGGTAATGTTCATATGTTTACATTATTACCATTTAGCAATGCAGCAATGCCTACAATTAAATAAATTTTTTAAAAAAGAATTTAGTGAGGAGTTTGAAAATAAGTTTGAAACTTACCAGAGTGACAGAGGCCTTTAATTATCATATATATTATATATGATGTGATTGTGAAGTGACCCGAACAGTTGAAGATATGCAGCCTTTAAAAAGGACATATTTTGGTTGGATAATGAACCTTTCTCCCCAGTCAGCAGTTAATATCAATGTGCAAAGATATTTGAACACAGTGGGGATTTTGAATTATTTAAATTATTTAAATAAAACCGCAATTTGAGAGAGAAGTGGGTTCCTCTTTGCTGCAATCGGATCCAGCAGTTTAAGCGATCTTAGGCAAACCCCTTCCCATCCTCCTCCTCTCTCTCTGTCCCTGTGTGCTCTCCATCAAAGCTGAGAGAAATGGGTCTGTTCCAGTGTGAGGAGAGAAAAAATATTAACTATCATTATCACTAATTCCATTTCTTTTTCTGTGACTCACTATACATTTTGCTCCCTACATGTAAGGTCATTTTCACCTTTGTTGATGCCCTCTCTGCCAAACGGTCACAACCTCTCATCTCTGCTTCCTCTCTCATTTTATATTCTTTTGTATTGCTTTGAGGTTCCACTTTCATCCACTCTTTTTGCATTTTTCCATCTATTTCCATCTTACTTCCTGTCCTCTTTTAATTTTGTCCACCCTCAGTTCTTCTCCTTTATAATGATCTTTTCTCATTATTCCTCCGTCCCTCCTGATGAATGCAGATGACTGCCTGAGCTTCCCAGGAGAGCTCTTTAGTTTCTCCTCTGCAGGAATAATAGAGCAGGAGGGATGGAGATATTTCCATTGTGCTGTTTTAATGATTAAAGTGGTCCATATGGTGGCCAACGACTACCGGAGGAGCGATGTGTTAAAAATGATGGAGAGCGGATCAACAGTCAGAAGTGTCAAATCAGCAAACAATGCAGGACCAGAACACTGAGCCCTGCCTCCTGGGTGTCACATGACACCCATGCCATCCGGTAACGCCATCTGCACTCCATTTACTAGCAGCCAATCCCTTTAGCTCTTATTTTGAAAGGTCAGTCATCTAGCCCTAGCACTTCCTGGAGTAGGTCACCATATCTGATGCAAGTGGTGACAGTAATCCTTGTTGTGTTCTGAAGAACCTGCAGCAGGTGGAGAGCTGGCTCATGTGCTGAGGCAGCAGAACATAAAGGAGACCACCAGCTGCAGTCCAGCCGGGTGGAGGCTCACCTGCAGGATGAGCCACTCGGTGGAGAAGCAGTTGATGATATTGCTCCTTTATTGGTTACAAATGCCTTGCCAAACCAAATAAAATATTTGCAGAGGAGAAAGTTGTAAATAGAATTAGTTCAAATGTGTGCTGCCACATGTAAAATTTGAGGGGAAAATTCCTGCTCAGTGCTTACTTTTTATTCCCGACAGCCACACGTCTCCAGTTGGGCTGATTCTGTGTCGTGTGAATGCAGCATTGAAACACATTAAAGTTTTCCTGTCTGAAAAGTAGAGATAAGGCTGTAAAAAGGCGAAACGTGTCTTTGAATATGCAATCCTGACATGAATGCACGATCAGCTGACCTGCCCTGCATCCACAGCTCGCCTCAGGCTCTGACAAAGAAGATTTGAACATTTTATATTTTTTGTGAGCAAGCGCCATATGCTGCTTTACAAGCGCAGGTACACACATCAACACCGGGGGCAGCGGCACGCCGCTTTCCATTGAGCAGCTGGCTGTCATCGTTAAAGCTATGATGAAGAAAGGGCGTGAAGCATTTTAATTAACATTTTCGGTGAGGAGACAAAGGACAGACTGCAGGTAACATCAGTTGCTCCGCTTTACGTTTGTGCTGACGTTTTGTTCCAGGGAACGCTGTTTTGGTGTTTCCTGTCAGAAGGCAGCTGGCAGCAAAGGTTAATAATTATATATTAAACCCACCTCAAGTGTCTGACTCAGCACTGTTATGACGAGCTGTATTTCCTTCAGTAATTCCCAGTCTT
Source organism: Andinoacara biseriatus (assembly GCA_015108635.1). Taxonomy (NCBI): domain Eukaryota; kingdom Metazoa; phylum Chordata; class Actinopteri; order Cichliformes; family Cichlidae; genus Andinoacara; species Andinoacara biseriatus. The sequence goes on from VUQJ01026748.1 coordinate 5,097, forward strand.
CTTAAATTGCATATACCTTCTGTCTGATTGCCTCTGTCATCAGGTTGAATTTCATTTTTATGGCAACGATCTGCAGAACAAGACTCATCCATCAGCTCGAGGATGCTGCTTCTAAAATGAGATAATCGCATAGTTGTAGGATGTCACTGCTGTGTGTTTTACAATGATAAAAACACAGAGGCTGCTTTAACTGTGATGGATTGTCCCTCTCGAGCTGCCCAGAGTTTCTCCAAGCAGAAATAAACCAAAGCTGCCAGAAAGGCGGGAAAAGCGTGTCCAAAATTAGGTTTGGAAAACGTTCAGTGCTGCAGTTAATGACTGACGGCCAAACAAACACTGAAACCTCTTTTCTTGTAAATGTGACGCTGTCTGCCGTGCAGACGGGCTGGTTCTCACTCAGAGGATGAAGCGGTGTCCTGTCATTGAAGCGGAGAGCGAGCATTAATGTGCAGGGCTGCCAACGTCTCCTCGTCTGTGTGGGACTTCAGATGTTCCTCGAGAAGCAGTCACGTCTTCAGATTTCACACAGCTGATGGATTTCTGCAGTAATCACAAAGTGAAGGAGGACAGCATCGCTCATTTCAGTCAGTGCTCTGGCGTCACTGGCAAAGGACCAAAAAAAAAAACCTCAAATGCCATTTCTGATTGAAATATTAACTGCAGAATGTTCAGTGTACAGACGAGGCTTTCTTTGTTTAAATAAAGGACTTTGAAAGAGCAGAAACCACACAGCAGGAGGAACATGATGACTGGAGAGAAAAAAGAAGAGGACAAACTTCTACTTTAGCCAACAAGACAAATAGAAAGATGTAGGCATGGCTGTATTTTGCACTTTAATAATTTAAAAGCCAAAACAGGCTTCTGGAAAATGTTGCTCTGAGGATATAAATGTTATTCAAGCTGCAAAAAAAAAAAATTCTAATAAATATGAAGCCATCCAATGCTTCACTAAATAACCAGAATAGATAAACAAGAGGAGCAAATTGTACCATCAACTTCGTGAACCCACTGCAGAGCCGGCAAGCGACACACTGACGGGTCATCAGCCTCCCTGTTACCTGTTGCCCGCAGGGGGCATGTTCTGCCTTATACACAGCCAGGCGGGCCGCTGAATGCAGCTACATAAATAACTCACAACACTCAAGCCGTTCCACATTTTAAGTGGGGAAATGATTATAATCACGATCCATCAAGAAGCACAGGTGAACCTGCAGGTGTGGAAAACGGGAGCACAAAAAGAACCGAGGAGGAATAATAGTAAATCTCCTGCCGAGAGGGGAAAGACAGCGTAATCACAGAGTCTGAGTGCAACGCATGTCGGTTTGAGCCTAAAAATAAGGAAATGAATTGAAGTGTTGCAGGCTGCTGAAGTGACAAATTACTGCGCGCCACAATACAGGTTTTATTCTTTATTTCTTTTCCTTTCATAGAAATGGAAGGGGGCCGTCTAAGTGACGGCCTCAGGCTGCATTTACTTTTCTAAGGTTTCTTTTGTTGATCAGCATTTAAATACAAACCAAGCATCGGGAGCAGAAAGCAGTCTCTGCAAGGAGGCACCTGAGGAGCAACATCGTGCTCCTACGATGGTTTCAAGTTGTTCTTCTAACAGTGTGCTGTACTTTACTGTGGGTGCAAATCTTTCTAAATTCTGTTCAGATAACATAACATGCAAAAGGAAGCTCATCCATGTTTCTTATTGTCTTTTCTGGAGTTTAGTGTAATGTGGTTTTATATGATAGTACAATACGCTCATCAGGCGTTGTTAACTCTCCTCTCAAAGTGTTGACATTTTACCAAGGAAGCCTGGTATTCTATAACACAGCTGGTCATCTTTTATACAGCCTGAGTTATGTGAGCGCCTCAATTTTGTGCTGAAAACATGAACCCGGGCCTATAAAGCTGAAATATTTTGTTGACAGCAGGAATCTGCTTCCGACTCTCAGTTTTATTGATTCTCCAATTGTGAAAAATCCATCTTTTTAGCTTATGTTAATGACTGTAAACTTAACGCAGGATTTACAAAGCAGGGCGAATTAGCTCGAGGCTGCAGCCACTGATGGGAGGGAAAACTCTGCAGGTGATTCACTGACAAGACGCCAGTTTATCAATACAGAACCACAGACCACAGACCTGAAGAGGGATGGACGAGTGAATAAATTACTGACACCAATAAAACTTTGTAAGCACAAGATTTTTTGCTTTTGATTCTCTCCAGAAACAGCATGAAAATTCAAATGATGAGATGAAATGAGGGCCAGAACCTGCTGTGAGGTCAGCCGTTTATTGGATTCATCCAGATATTGATAGCTGTATTATTTTACTTTATTATTAAAATTCTGCCATACAAACCCAAAATCTGTGCATAACAGCTGACCCGTCTGATGAAAAGCTACCATCGGATCAATGCATCGTTTTCCCCCGTCAGTGCGGTTCAATTGTGCAGCTTTGAACACAGTAATTGCACTAGGGTGCAGACTAAAACAACAAGACATCAATATTTAAGAAATGTGTGCAGTTTGACTGCATGTTTTTAGCGCCAGGCTCGCCTTCGGTGATTATGCACTTACCCAGATAACAGCTATCACAGACACGTCAGGTAGAAATGAGTTAAAGAGCTTTTTTTTTACAGCATGAAATAAAAAAGCTTGGCATTTAAATACCATCCTACCCACAGGGATGTACCTCCAAACACATGCATAATATGGCCACAACAGAAATTACTGTATCTAAACTGTCAATGCATCTCTTTAGGAAATCCAGACTGCAGTTGCTGTCACCGTACATCTGGCCCTTACAGTCATTAAGATTTATCTAGTCGATATTTCTATAGCATCTAATTAAATAGCCTGAGTTGCAAGAGGACCCCTTCAATAACCACAATTAACACCCTTACAAAACTATTAGGACTGAAAGCTGACTGTCCACATGACCTCCTTCGCATGCAATATTTTTGTCTCCTGCCTGTTTTGACTTATTAATAAAAACACTTCATGAAAGTCTGACATGTCAGATCAGACGAAGGGTAGAGAGACGGTAATAAAGACCGACGGATAGAGGAAGGAAAGTGAAGAAAATGTGATAAAATGCCTGGAGGATGTTACGAGCTCCCAGGCCTTTATCCCCACCAAGCACGAGGGCAATTTCACAGGAAATGGGAGAGGTGGGAAGCAGGTGACAGAGAGAGGCACAGACACTCAAAGTGGAATAAATTACTCTCTCCTCGGGGCCAGAAATGAATGGAATTGGCACCTTAGAAAACTTTTTACCACTGAGAACAGAGAAGATGGTGATTAGCATCAAAGGTACAAATCTGTCGAATCAGAAAAAAAGATAATATGGGTGCTCTGAGTGCTCACTGTTTTCAGAAAAATATTTTAAGGGTTGTAATCACTGATGCTTAACAGGAAGCCATCTCCGCTGATTCAAGAGCGCACTTGCTGTCACCCAGTCAGACAACTCTGCAGGTACTTCATTGCAAAGCCTGCAGCTCGCAGGGAAGCCTCGGGGAAATAATCTGATCACTAAAAGACTCCTGGCAGGTGCCTCCAAGTTTAGTGATGCCATCTGGTGGCCTTTTGCCATTTTGTCATGAAGTTGGCCAAGTCTAGGTGGGCTAGCCTTACCTGTTAATGCATGGTCAGTGTTCTGGGGCGCCCCAAGTCTGTTTACCAAGGAAGAGACCATACCCTCCACTGACAATCAGGATGTGTGTTTAATAAGTTGTTTTTTTCCCATTAAGTTCATTTTTATGTGCAACACTGGATCACCTTAAGCTCTGCTAACCTTCCTGTTTTCACCCCTTGAACTCATGTGTCTGCAAATTCACCAGAAACTTGAAATCTGCACCTGGACCTCATCTTATTCCCCCAAATTAATTTCACGTTGTTGAGCTGCTGTTTTTCAACATAGTAAGTTGTCCAGAGGTTCCCGAGTCGACTGGAAGCCGTAGAACCTTTTAATCACACTTTTTAAAGATGGATACTGTTTCTTAATCTGCCAACTTTCACCTTTCATCAGTCCAACAGACCTGGAAAAGAAAAAGCCCGGCCTACCTCACCAGTTAGAGTCTGCATGTTACAGCCTGCATGTAGCAGATGGAGGTCATCTAGTTATTAGTGAAGTCCCATTGAGAAGCCTCAAGCTGATCACCATCACCATGTTTTGAAGTCAAATGTGATGAACAAGGTGTGGATCTGACTGAGAAAGTCGCCCCCTGCTGATCATTAGAAGGAACTCCAGTTGAAGGCACTCACCTTTGTGTGTTTTCTATCAGTCTGTGATCTTAACTTGACTGACTCATCTGATCAGTCACGTTAAAATGGCGAAACTGCAGTCCTGCTCACAGCACGTACAGCCGTGTGTAGCTGTCTGATCCTTTGTGTTGCTGCTGAAGCCTGAACTCCTGCTGCCGCCTAATCTCACCCAGAGAAACTTTGCGTTTGGTGAAGTGCCCGCGTGTGCTTTGTTTTCTCAGCCTGCGCTCTGAGCTGTACACACACTGTGCGCTTGGTGTTCTGTACAAAGTCACAAACTTTACAGCAAACTTTGTTTCTCCTTTCTTTTATTTTCTTGCTTGTACAGTTTGATGTGTTAAAACAGCTCCGAGAGTTGATTTCTTCTGCCTGGTCTCTCGTCCATGCATTTTTAATGCCATGCTCATTAAAATTCAACTTCCCCCAATTTTAAGATGGCTTTATGCTAATGTTGTATTGTTTATCTGAGAACTGATACGTGCTGCGGAGTTTCTGGTCAGGCCTCGCCTCGCCATGCAGGGTTTACATCTCGAAGGAGCTGAATTGTGTGTGAATCTCCAAACACCAACCATAGTTTAGGGTGCGAATCTTCAAAGGATCACTCAGCAGACACAGACGCTGCTTTTACATCCACCGTGTCCATATATCACTTCTGCTAATTATCTAGTTAATTAGCCTAGCAAAAGACAGATGAGAGAAAATTGTTAATCAGAAGGGCGAACACTCCAGGGAGAGGAGCTCCACCATCAAACGACCGTCCTCTTCCCCGTCTCTTCCTCTGCTGCCTGAAGCATCTGCAAACACACTTGTTAAGGCTGACAGGGGAAGGTGTTGGTTCATTACACCGCTTCTACAAAACTGTCTCAGAAACAACTCCTTATTTTTAGCAGCGAAAGACAAAAAAACGGAAATGTCGCTACAGCATTTTTTTAAGCCTCGTTTACTTTTATTTATTGAGTTATGACTCAAACAAAATTTATCAACTGTATCTAAGCGCTTGTGATGTCTGTTAAAGCACAAGGCCAAAAACTCGGGCATCGAAACGCTGCAGTACGGAGAAGAGAAACGGTTACCCAGGATAGTTATCAGAGAAAGTCATCATCAGGGGACCGTGAATGCACTCAGTTCATGTTGGTGTTCCTGGTGGGTAAGAGTGCGAGACAACCTACATTCAGGTCAATAAATGCAGAAAGATTTGAGTTAGATTCATATTTAATTCAACTGCCTGAAAAGTTTGTTTCCGATAGTGTGCTACTGTACAGAAAACTAAGACGCTGAAGTTAAACCTTACCCCATCAGCCCCAAACAGAAAGCACCATACACAGATGTAAAGATGTATGTGTTTTTTAAATCAAACTCTTTCCATCTATGAAAAATGTATATGTGGATATCTGTGGGTCCCTGAAATGGACCCATAGATGTGCGCATGTGGAGTATATCCACACTAATCCACTGCACAACCCCAACTCCAGAAAGGTTGGGATTGAGGAAAGAAAAAGAAAACGATCTGCAGCTCCAAAAACCACACATTTTACTCACCACGTAGAAAACACAACAAATGTTTAAACTCAAAAATATCAGCTGACAGCAACACGTCTGCCTCTTTTATAACTCCACTCTGTGCAGTTCCTCCTGCCGAGCGCTCATCACAGGGTTCAACACACTGTTGGTTTCGCGTCTTTGTTGAGATACCATGAAGCTGGATTTGCTGGCTTTAACACACAAGCGCAGGAATCAAAATATATTTAATGTCTCAGCAAAATCACGTCCAAACTCCAAAAATTTGCAGTAATGACTTCAAGCCCTGTGTAAAAAGTGGTCTCTGCTCCATTTAAGCCCACATTAGGGTGTACCTGTGCAGCCCCCCAGTCTGCTAGTTTTAGAGTGTGTGTGTTCTGGGGATTTTTGGTCCAAAACCAGGAGATATACATGCTGGTGCTGCTTATTTATAATAAATCGACCTTGTTAATGAGTCTGGTTCTGGTTTTCTTCTGTGTTGAGTTTCATCTGGCTCATCGATCCCACCCTGAGCTGTGATACGGGAACGCGCGTGGAAAAAGTGGAAGGGCGAGAAATGGATGTATAGGAAGGAGGGAAAGGATCCATTTCTTTTTATTGATCACTCATCTGTATTCAACACGACTGCTCAGCAGCAGTGAATGAAACATTAGCAGGCCAATTTTTTTCAAACATGCGATGGGGCGAGCAGAAGTTTGACCAGAGAGCCGATTTCCTGTCAGGAAAACTTTAAACAAAGAAAATCTTTGGTATTCTTGCAGAGTTGAACAAGCGGATGAGAAAGCAGAGATATTATAACAGGAGTTTAAATTTATATTACATAATATATTTGTAGCAAACCCTGTTTCCAAAAGCGCTGAGACGCCGACATAATGATGTCCAAATCATCCAGAGCTTAAAATTTACATGATAATATGACAAAGATAATAGATCTGGTTGTTTCTTGAAAAGTTTATGCTCAGTGTGAAGAGAGCTGAGACCGAGGGATGTTTCCCACGCTGTTGCATCAGCTCGTCTTAAACACTCTGTGTTAGGGGACTGAGGAGAGCGACTGCTGCAGGATTTCAGCCGTTTGGTGCTTCTTTGTTATAGTTCTCGTTGCTTATGAAAGGCTGATGCTCAGCAATCTTCCACTGCCCAACACATGCACAGCCATGCATGAAAAGCTGTTCTTGTTTAGTTTTGTTGACTCTCCCACTGATTAATCTGGATCTTTCTTTTTTTGTGTGTGCAGACACAACTCTGTGGGTCTTTTCTAATATCAGGCTTCTGTGTTTCAGTTAATTTCTGCTGTTTACTTTATGGCTCGTTCATGTATGTGTGCGGTTTTATTTTCGCTTGCTTTCTGGCTTTATATAAAATCTCCCTGCAGCTCTGAATAAAAAAGCTGAGCTGAACAGCTCGAGAGAAGCAGCATTTCGCTTACATGAGGCGGCCCTCCGGTTACAACCCGAAAATCTATTCTTCTGCTCTGCTGCCGTTTTATCGCCTGACCGCTGTAACTTTTATTGCTCTTTTATATCATGGACTCACACGAGAAAAATAAAACAATGCACAAAATAACCTCTTCAACCCCATCAGAGCCTGAGGAATCGCCACACTTTTCATTCTACCTGTAAAAGTCAGCAAGACAAATTTACATCGGGCTCCAGAAGAAATGTGTTTAAAGCGATGTGCACCACCTGACATCGTGTCAACCATGTATATAATCTTGGGATGGAATTTTTCATGACATGGGCTCGGACAAGTTGATACTTTTCCATAGTCTTTGAGGTTGAACACAGTCTTTCTTCCAGCAGGGTGACTTTCAACTTTTCTGAAAGCATTTGGAAAGCTTCCGGAGCTTTCTTCATACCTGTAAAACTACTCTGATTGGACGTTGTACATCCAGTCCATCCGGGATACCTCATGAGAACATGTCTGTTATGTGAAAAAGTGATTCTTTTCAAAGCGGTTGAAGGTCATTGCTGGACGGTAATGGGGAGATTATTGCACCTTTCTTCACCTGGGCAGCTAAGATTACCAGCAGTTTGTCCCTGCGGTTGAGGAGCTTCAGATCAGGTCTTTCAATTAAGGATAAAGTGTTTCTCTTCAGGCTAACTCACTGTGCCATTTCCAGAACAATCCAGATGTCAGAGCAGTGCGAACCACGTCTCACTGCCATAACTAGACATCCCCTCTGCTTTGCAGCTCATCTTTGCCAGTTGCAACGGCTGTTGCATGTCAGCATTACAGCACAAACATGAGCTTGTTTTTGTTTGTTGGTATAACTCAAAATCTCTTATGTATTACAAGTGAAACAGTCTTAACAAACAGACAGAAATTACAGCATTATGTGATTTAAGCAAATATATCTATACATTTAAATGGACCCCAATAAGCAATAAACTAGCTTAAAAAAATGTTCCAACTGTCTGAACCTATAAACAAAGTTTTAAAATCAACTGCATGATTATTTTTGGGAGCCCATAAAAATTTCAATAGTCTCACAAATCCTGCTGATTTTCATCGTGACGAGCCTGCTGTCCAGAGGGTTGCTATTGTAGGATGTAACTTTGACTCTTACATGAATCTAAAGTTCCTCCAGTCTTTAAATGAGTAAAATCCACTTCCTCTAAACCCTTTGAGACCCGCTGAGTAATTCAGTAGTCTAATTGTGAAGAAACAAAGCGCCCATAACCACAAACACCCTCCTTATAACTGTGAAACAGGAATGAATTCAGGGTTTTGTTGGAAGCAAACCAAAGCTTTACAGTCATTTTGGGGCCGGTTCCGTCCCGCTGGGTCTCGTCTGAACAGCACTGGCAGTAAAAACCCCTGGGCGTGCGCACAGATATTGCTGCATATTTGATGTTTTATGTTCCTGCTTTGTTTTTCTTCTCAGTACTATCGACTCCTTGTGGTTGATGCCATTGAGCCGTGCAGATTATGTCTTTGATGACCATGATTGGCTTAAAATGTTTGCAGCAGGGGCAAAAGTGTAGAATCGGAGCCAACGTGGTGCTTGATGTTTCCTGGTCCATGAGGAGCAGAGAGAGAAATCTGAATGTCGAAAGTGAAAGCGGTTATCAGCGCATGCTAATGTGAATCTTGAAAACGTTACTACATGTGTCACTGCTGTGGTTTGTAAAACCTGTTGAGACATTCACTCATTTTCAATTTTGTGACATTGAAAATGAGTGAATTGTGATTTGTGACAGACTGATAAAAAGGAGCTGGAGGTGGCTGAGCTGAAGATGCTGAGATTTTCAGTGGGAGTGACCAGGATGGACAGGATTAGATGATAACTGAGGGTGAGATGGTTTGGGCATGTGCAGGAAGGATAGTGGGTGTACTGGACAAAGGATATTGATTATGAAGCCACCAGGCAGCAGAAATAGAGAAAGATCAGAGAGAAGATTCATGGAAACAGTGAAGGAGGGCGTGCAGAGTGTTGGTGTGCCAGAGGAGGATGCTGGGATAGCTTTACAATCCATCAGTAAAGCATGTTACATCCTATATTATAAGTCTTCATCTTTTTTCTGTGTAGTCATTAGCAATCACGTGTCACCAAAGCAGCTGTCATATGTTTAGGTTGTGGAAAAGATCACGAATCAGATTACAACAAATTCATATTTATACAGCGTACATACACTTCTTTGCACATGTCAGCATGTCATAAAAACAGCTTGATTTGTAAAAAAAAAAGATGTCTGCACTGAAGTATCTTCTCTCTGATTGAAGGGTTTCTATCAATAATGTTGCACACAATTTACTCCCGACAACAAGTTCCTTGAGATTTCTGTGATTTTGTGCGTTTGAATACAATATGGTTTTCATCAGGTCCAGATTTTGCTGCACTGCCAGCTCTGGGATCAGAGCTGCTTTGGGAGAAGAGTCAGAGCCTCAGATCCAAACAACGGGCAGCAACATCTGGCCAAACAGCTGCTGTGATGTTTGACCATCCTTCACAAACATGATGGACGTGGCGGTTTTTAGCAGCAGAATAAAATGAATACACTGAATTAAAAAATTGCAGAACTTCTTCTAGAACTGTGTTAACTTGGAAATATTGGGGGACAGTAAAGGTGCAGGCTGGGCCTGTTGCAGTGGCAGTTCATCTTTAGCCTACAGTAATACTGGCAAGACAAATATGAAGCAGATCTAGTTAATGAGACAAACTGAATCAGATGAAAATATACTTTTAAATGACTTGTGATTTTGTTTCTGCTGAATCTTGCTGCACGCTGCCCAGATTTGCTCTCCTTCCCGGGTGGATCCCTGTTCTGATTATTACGTCTGTACTGATCATGAATATATTTCTATTTACTATAAGTAAAATTTCAAGTTTTAGGTATCAAAAGTAAAAGTACTTATTCTGTTTCGCCATTATGTTTGTAGTTCAGCGACTGTGAGGACCACGTATCTCAAAAAAAAGGTCAAACACAAGAACGGGAAGCTGAATATTTGCACAGGTTCACCAAAATTGAACAATAGAAGATTAGAAAAATGTTGCCTTGTGTGATGAGTCTTGATTTCTGCTGAGACATTTGGATAGTGGGGTCAGAAGTTTGCACTAAATTCATGGATCCAACTGAGCATCATTTAAGCACCACAGACTACCGGAGTACTGTTACTGACTTTGAGCCCTCATGACCCCTGTGGAACCATCTTTTCATGTTTGCTTCCAGCAGCATAAAACACCATGTCACAAAACTCAGATCATTTCAGACTGGTTTCATGAACATGACAGTGAGTTCTCTGTACTCAAACAGCTTCCACAGTCACCAGATCTCAGTCCAATAGAGCACCTTTGGGATGTGGTGGAACGGGCAATTCGGATCATTGATCTGCAGGAACTGTGAAGCTATCATGTCAATTTGGACCAAAATCTCTGAGGAATGTTTCCAGCACCTTGTTGAATTTATACATGAAAAATTAAAGAGGTTCTGAAGGCAAATGGGTCCAAATGGATTAGCTGGAGCGTGTGGGAGTATTGAAGTTTGGTGTTTTGGAAGGTAGATCTTCCCTGTCTATGTGGAAAAAACGAAATGTATTTAATGATGGTAATAAAATCTACGTTCTGGCAGAATGCGACACTAACAATGAAGTGAGTATAAAACTCAAAAAGACAAACCAAAGCTGTGATGAGTCATTTCCTCAGTGAGATTTTTAAGAATTTGAAGCCAGTTATGATCCAAAGTCTTTTAACTGGTTTCAGCTCATTAAAGAGGAGGTTCCTCCCACGCGGTGATGAAAACAGCTCCTCTCATTCCTGTGTGGGCCACCAGAGAGCTGTTCACATCTGAGCAGCGAGAAGTGTTCAGGCTTCTGCCTTCTTTCAATGCCACTAATGGGAGAAATATCAAAGAGGGGCTGATATGAAGATAATTCTGACAGAAAATGTTGAACAATGTCACCGCTCTTCAAATGCCGAGTCACTGAGGCAGATATTCAATAATGAACCCGGACTGTAGGTTCTTATGAAAAAAGTCAGAGTCAGGGAAAAAGAAAGTAGAGCCGGAAACTTGTCTTTAATTCTCCAGGCGTCGGCGGTCAAAAATTTCTCATTTTGGGACGCGGCTCTTTGAGCTGCTCGGCAGGAATGCTCGCTGCTCAGGGGACCCTTAATCATTGTTACACAACTCAGCTCTGAATCTTGTTTATTTCTGTAGTTCAGGGTCAAACTTTTGATGAAGCAAATATGTATTTTTTCGTCCACTGCAGTATTGGGAATAATTCCCACAATCCCAGAACTACTTTCAATATTTTACCAGGCAATTTAGTAAAGTTACACTTCAGCGTTGAGACCGGCTGCTCGCCACAGCGTCTGAACAGATTGTGTGGACCTGGAAAGCTTGTTTAGACATAATTCAATATTTGCTTATTCAAACAAGCAAATGTTTCATTACTTTTTTTTTTTTTGCTGGAAACAAAATGG